>JAQGAF010002569.1:0-21766 GCA_034687865.1 Kryphioiulus occultus
CCAGGACAAGCACATGCAGGTATTAGAGTGGCCACCTCAATCTCTTGACCTTAGCCCAATTGAGAACTTGTGGATAGCAAAATTGACCATAGGAACGTGTGCAACCAGTACCAACCTTTTCAAGCAATCAAATAAGCCTGGAAAGAGATCCCACAGGACACTCTAATGAAGTTTATTGAATCAATGCCCTCCCGGTGCAAGGCAGTGATTACAAGCAATGGTTTTGCCACTAAATATTAAGAAAACATTATATAATCTATGATTGCAATTCCAGTTGCATTTGTTTTGTCCAGGAAAAAAATGTATACTTTTGTTAATTTTTATTTTTTTTTTCAGAAATTCAAATGGATTCTGTACATTTCTTTTGATTATTAAATATAGGGAATGTACATGCAGCTATCCATGTGTTTTATTTCCTGGGTTTAAGCCATAAATATATTTGTTTTCGCAACTTCAAAACGTTTATCAACCAGTTGCATATGTTTTGTCCACCACTCTACATCAACTTTGCAAACAAACTACTGTAAACTAGTTGCAAACTGATCAGTTTGCAATCTGTTTTGTCCTTAAATGACCTTATGCAAACTAGTGCGTCGACTTTTGACAGCGCCCTCTGTGGCGCCCCCGCGCATCCTTAGAAAGACTCAGATTGCACACACTAACCAGGTTTCTTTTCGATCCCATTGCAAGTTTTCTGTGCCTGAGCCGAGAAATCCCCCATCCGTGAACGAAATTCGAGATGAAAAATCTCTCGATGTTCCGTATTTTTCAGCTGAAGTCCTAGCTGACTCGGTAATCTAGAATTTGTAAGTGGGGGCTAGGGGAGCCAAGTCATAAACATTTTGCGCACGAATGCCACGCGCTAATAAATTTAGAACTGGCATAATTAAATTCCACGAAGGGTCCTCTTAATTAAGGGCTCTGGCGCATCAGCCTAATTCCACAGCCAACGATGGCTCATTTTCATATTAGGGAAATTGGGATGGAAGCCATGGGATGACCGTTAATTATGCAGCGAATGCCCTTTCGTGCTGCTGTCCAAGATTTATACCCCAATATTTCATCGCACTGCCGATTTTCGTCCAACACTGTCACTGTAATTTGCGATGTTCGAAGGTTGGAAGTAAATCTGATGTGACAAATGGGCGAGTTACTTGTCATTCGGACTTCAAAGCTACTCCTGCAATAGTCTGGAAAATATCGTTTGGATTTGAGGTAAATGACGACTAACGTGCCTTTGCGGTTCGCTGTAAGAAGTGACATCGGCTTCACCTTTTTAGCATGGATGTTCATTCTTCGATGCCTGCAATCTGGAGATGCATTATCTGTAACGTCAAATCGTAAATTGGTTTGAATACATGTGAAATACAGAAGTCAAGGTTTTTGCCACACTTCAATGACTTCAGCCTGACTTAAATTCCCTTCTGGCTGACCTTTCGTTAAATGTTATAATTTTACTCAAAACGTCCCAAAAAGGTGTAACGCAAGCGAGTGGTTGACAATTAACGCTTAACATGATTTACACCTGACTGCAGACTTCATGGTTTTTGGCGGACTTGAGCGACTTTAGCCGGACTTCAGACTTCCATGACTACGGTTGGGATTTCCATGGGACTTCCAAGGACTTCAGTGGCCAAAGAACTTCATAGACTTCCTGACTTTGCAATCTAATCCATAATACATGAGGAATTCCGCCCTTAAGTTGTGGATATTTGAGGAAGTTTCACCCCTTAGTCTCAATAAAGTCCCACTGAAGGTAATTCAACTCAGTGCCTACTGCCAGGGTCCAAGGTTGTTTTAACAGTTGACTCACCTTGGCCCTGGTTTATTGATGATGTGGAATGTGTCAATATCAATGACTTCAGTGGGACTTCAATGACTTCACCCAGTCAGACTTCAGTGGGACTTCAATGACTTCAGTCAGACATACTTCAGTGGGACTTCAATGAATTCAGTCAGACAGACTTCAGTGGGACTTTAATGACTTCAGTCAGACAGACTTCAGTGGGACGTCAATGACTTCAGTCAGTCAGACTTCAATGACTTCAGTCAGTCAGACTTCAGTGGGACTTCAATGACTTCAGTCAGTCAGACTTCAGTGGGACTTCAATGACTTGAGTCAGTCAGACTTCAGTGGGACTTCAATGACTTCAGGATATCAACTAATACAGTATGTACGAGTGGAGTTGGCCTTTAGTTCTTCTATATTTTCGGTCATACAAATTTCCGAAAATCCTTTTTTCTGTCAGATTCGGTTGAACTTGCAGTCCAGATTGGTTTTTTTTTCTGATCACAGCGATTTTTTCTATTTTTGTGGAAATATTTGTTGAACTACATGTGTTTCATAACATAGCGTGATATTATGTGCCAAAAAAAAAACGTTCCAGTTGACCTTTTCAATCTGCAACCTTAGAGGCACTTTGGCAATGGGTGCCTAACCCAAAAATGAATTACGACATGCCACATGTCCCTGAAAATTCCAGAGCAGCCAGACTCGTTGATAAATTCTCCATTCAGCCTGATGGAATTCAGCGAGCACATCTGTACTGCAATCAATATTTGTTGGTTTCCTCTCAATTCAATTCTTCGAATTCCGCTTATTTCGCTGCTATTAGAGGCTCATTCGTGGTTTAAATGATGCCTGCTTTTCCAAACTCAACACGTACCCTCCAATTAAATTATGCCAAGTCACGCTTTCACAACGAAAAAACAAAACCCCTAGGCTTGGCCCTGCATCTTTCATTAAATTAGCCAATGAAAGAGTTTCAATCTAATTAAAATCCACCATTTTTCCACTTCGTTTTCATCTGCGTTTGATCCGATTTATCGTAGGTGGAAGGTGTGCTTGCTCGGCTTGCCAAACACTTTTGTCTCTATTAATTTTGTAACCTTTCATATCCGCCGGAAGCGACTAGATCCCAAAAGTTCTGGAATGTCGGAGATCGGGGCAAATGGCTTAAAGGGAATGCGCCGCTTAAATCCCATTTGGAATTGAGAACGTTGCGAAGGTTGCTTTCGAAAATACGTTTCTTTACCTGTCATGCAGGAACGCTGAAAATACTATAAACATCAATTTGCAATTCAAATAATTGCATCGTTTGCCACCAACCCCAAAGGAAACCGTCCACGCTCGGAAAAACTGATTCGCGAGGGATTCAGAGTGCGATGTGCATTATTTAATAAAACAAATTGAAACTATGTTCAAAAGGCATCGCCATGCACAGGCAAAACCGATGGCTCATAATCGGCAATGGTAAACTTGCGAAAAATACACGCTAGAAAACTGTACAAGGCAATAGTCTCTGCTCCGCTATAGACACACCGGAAAAGTTTGTTTCTCCTTATGGCTCGTAGGCTGGCAGTGATTGCCTGGTGATTGGGCAGCTATGTCAAAAAAAGGCACACAAGAAAGGAATATAGTAATAATAAAATGGATAAATTATGGCAGCTAGGACAGGTGTCATTCTTGCCTACTAGACAAATGGGATTGAATTGTATTGTACTGTATTTTGTTCAGATTGGAAGCAGGAAGTACAGTACATGTATGTCCGATTTTTCATTTTTTGTTGAAAATGTGTAAAACGTTGACACGTTTAACCTGGATTTATGTTCTCCGAATTTCTCCAAATCCAGCTTAATTTTAAATTATTTTTCATATTTTTACTTCGTAAATCATTGTAGGCCTTCAACATTGGAAAGTCAAATGTAGTCAGGGAAAATCAGGGATGACTAAATTCCGTATGAGTTTCTTTCTGAAATCCCTTATGAATTTCATATGACTATTAATTTTGCAAAGTGGTTAACGTCGCAGTTTTCAGAGTTTTCTAGAAAAGCAGCTTGAAATCCATCATTCATGATGTTGTCTTTTCCTATATTTTTGTTTTTGAATGAGGGTAAGAACTGGAAATGACCTAGACCCTCTTTTGGTGTTTCTTTTACCAACACAATATATTTTTAGAAAAAGTAGTTAGGTAATTAAGTAATTAGTCAGTGATTTGATTTTGTCAGTGTCAGTACGAACCAAGTACATGTAGGCCTACGTGTAAATGAACGAAGGCTTGTTGTTTACGTCTTAGGTCGTTGGGAAAGATTATCTTATTCTGTAACTTCGTTTTTTATTTATTGTTAATTATTTTAATATCATATTTGAACTCACGAGGTGCTGGTTTCTTAAAATTGACGTCATTGGTGCTTTCGACTGATCATAAAATAGAGAGTTGGAGGAAAGTCAGAGCACCTTAGTACATTATAAATGTATTTGGAATAAATTGCATGCAATTTTCGTTAGGTACTTTTCGGACCTCTTTCCCAAAGTTCTGTGAGGTCTACACCATCGCCCTGAAATATGTTTCCGCATAATCTAGCTTCCCTCGTGGCGATGGCGGCGATGATTAATCGCAATTAAGCGCCGAAAATCATTTATCACAATCAACAATAGCGCTATCTTATTAATCATGCGCGCCAGGTGCCCTCAGGCCAAGCCATCCTCATGCTAACATTGCGAAAACTTGGCCCTTTGCCTTCAAAACTATTCAATTTTCAGCCCCTTGATGCCTCGTTTCATTCTGCTGGCTGCGAAAACTGTTGGCAATTAGCATGGCGTGGAAGCTTGCAGTGATTGCCCGCTTTCAGGGGTCGCCTAATCTATCCCCTCTTGCGACCCCTAGGACTTGTGGACAGTGGATGAAAGGGGTGTTTTCTTTACAAAATTTCGCTATTTCTATTGTGGCTCAATTAAAAAATAAACCATACAACGTAATATTGTGTGACCTTTAGAGACAATGTACATGTAGATGAGCCTGTAGGCTTATAGAAATTATTGCATATTTGGCAATTTTTCAAAATTCTATTATGGATGGAATTAGGGGTATTATCCCATTATGTTTTAATTGCGCTTAATCTAAGATATACATATTCCACACTCAGTTATAATAACTACAAATGGCGGCATTATTATCCATTAGCCAAAAATATTGTGAATATTACATTGGATTATTATGAGTGATACATCATCCAGTAATACATCTCCAAAGGTTTAACATGTTCAGAATGGTGTAAAAACATGATTCAAGCCACTTTGACCGGAAGATTGCTGATGTAAAGTTTAAGTAGTCATTGTCCACTAAGTGATGGTGATACTTGCATGTGTGATAATCCAATGTCATACATGTATTTACCTTAAATTAAACATAATTAAATCATAATTAATTAAATAAAACCATACCCCAATTACTGCCCCAATAACATTTCGAAAAACTGCCAAATATGCAATAATTTGCATAAGTATACAAAGTTTTATCTATTTTTTTCTAATATTCAAACAATTTTACATGCACATTTTATGGTTATTTTTTGCAGTGATGCACTTTAGATATAGCGCTAGATTGCAAAGAAAACTGAGGTCGCTAAAAGGTCACACAAGTGTCTTGGCTAGGTAATCCGGCCCTGAAAGAAGTAAAAGTTTGAATCATGTTTTAACATCATTCTGAGCATTTATTACACGTGAGAATAAATGGGATACTCTTAGCATGTCTAGAACATGTGAAAAAATCAATGAGCACCAAATTGAGTTAGATGACATCGTCTGGTACAATCGTGACATTTGCTGTCGACACCATAAAAATATCGCCGACTTACGTAAATGCAATTCATTCTAGTATCCGGTCTCACATTTCCTACTTCCTGTATTAGGTTAATGAGAAAATGTGCCGTGTCACGATGCGAAAGCAATTTCCCGTGTTAATTCTATGGACGAGGCTTATTTGACTGTTTCTGTCCAATATTGCTGTTTTTGGTAATTCCTCTAGTCTTGCCATGCAATTAACATTTTTTTCTGATATATCTTATTGTGCATTCAAGCAGTATTGATTCCAGAAAAATATTTCAAATCATGTCTATTTTAGGCAGTAGTTGCCAGCCCGTGGTATGCAGGAAGTCATTTTGGGGAATAAATTTGCTTTTCCAAAATAACTTGCTGCTTTGACGAGCAGCAATTCCTCCTCGATAATTACCGAAGCTTTTGGAATAAGAAATTTTAGCATTCAGGAAGCAATTTATGGAGACAGCTTTTGCGTTTAATTTACAGCATGTTGGAAGTCAAGCTACTTGTTATTGAAAATGGATAAAAATGGAGCTTAACATGCGGGATGTGATGCAGCAAAATAGCTTCCGTTGCTGGAAATGAGTTTTGGAAATGGGTTTTTCGATTGAGCCAATGATGTTGCTAACGTTTCAGTCTGACTTTTATGTTTGACAACACATGTTAAATGTTGAGTATGTTATTCACTTTAATAAGCTTAAGTTGAGGCGACCCCAACCTTCCTGCCTATTTTTTTGGTAAAAAATGGACTAACTTCATGACCCAATAGCCTATAGTTTGGGTAGTCCTGGATGCCGCTTTGCACACGACCCGTCCTCCAGATGGCACTACCTCGTGCCTAGGGGGCACCGCATGCACTAAGTTGTCTGCTAATACGGTAGCTCAAGATTTCAATTATTTGTATTTATTTGGTTGTCTGCACCTTGCAGCAAAGTCAAGGCAAAGGTCTTCCAAACCAGCATGCTCTGGTCCATTATCATTTGACAACACAGCAATCCCAAAGCTCAGAAGATTGCATAACCTTTTTGGGTTTGACTATTTCCCAAGTTCAGATTAGGACTTTGAAAATGTAACGACCTCGAACATTGCCAGTAACATCTACCGTGATATCGAGAATGAACTTGTGCCTATGGTCAACTGCGACCAAACCTATCGTTCATTTCTGGTCGCAAGTTGTGAGTTGCAAAAACTTCATTGTGACGTCGCTGGGTTGTGAAGTGGCAAAATTTGCACAACTTTCAGGATCCCTCTAGCAAGTTGCAATGAAAGGATTAGTTTGGCACACGAGATGGCCAAAGATCATCATGACATCGTGTCAATGCAATGGGTTGGGAAGCGGCATAATTTGCACAACTTTCAGTACCCATTGCAAGTTGCAAACTCTAACAGTCCTTCGGCACACTAGCTGCCATTCGTCAAAAGGATGAACTATTCCCAAATGGGTGTGGCTTGCACGCGGATTATACAGGGTGTCAACAGTGTTCCGTTTTTCTTTATCTTGGCGATTCCGATTCTCAAGATGGCGACCATATTCCCCGGTCGCAAAGCCCCATGCATGTACGCTACAGGCAAGACCTCCAGATGGCACTTCGGTCAGTCCGCCATTTTGGGAAGAGCGCGTAAACTGAAAAAGCTACTGCTCTTTGAATGGTTGGGGCGTGCTTGAATAATCGAAAATAGGTAGCAACTCAAATTTCGTTTCAGAAATTTGAAGGGAACTTTGGGTTCCGTTATGATTCAAGATTTGCAATGCAACGTAAACCCGGTACTAAAGTACATGTTTTTGTAAGTTTGCTGCTATGTGGCGCACCAGTCGGAGCGTGCGAAGATAGGTCAAAAGGTCGATTAAGAGGAATTGCTGCAATGCGTGTTAAGTCAATGGGGAGGCCACAGCTCATAATGTTGTTCTGCCAAGTGGACGACTTTAATTGAGCGTCAAGAGTGGCCAACGTATCGATCAGATAATCAGCTTTGGCCTATTGTTTATGACCGAAATACGTGTTTCATTGCCTTCCAGTCCCCTGTTTTCCACCCCAGATTCGGCGTTTAATGACCAAAGGGGCCATTAATTATATTTACATCCATTAATTCGCTACTCGATTACATTTAATTGTTCTCGTGCGATTGCCCTGCTCAGTGGTTGCCATTGTCCATCCTTGAAGCGGTGGAATCACGTGCAACCATCATTTCCGGTGTCACTTTGACAATGACCATCATCATGTCTACCTGGAGCATGTCCAAAATCGAAATGCGGGTGATGGGCTATGACCAGTGGCCGCCATTTTGGATTCGAGAAATTGCCAACTTTTGGGCTTAAAACATGCATTTCAATTGTTTGAGGATGTCTTCTTTAATACAGTTACTGTAGCTTATATCCATTTCTCATTATTTCTCGCCTTTCTTCCCCTCGGTTCCTAATTCCTAATTTCTATTCAGGTGTTGCTAATGCCGTTGTTGCACGCATTAGCGATTTAATCCATGCATTAATTTGCAAAGTAGATGAGTTACTTTTAATCTGATCAAACCCGATTATCGAAGCCTTCACGAATGGGTGCAGACTGCTCAGCGGTGCACTTCTGCCAGGACTTCCGCTAGGTGCTCAGATGTTCTGGTTGGACGCAGATTTCAACATTTTAATCAATTCTGCCGTTGTGTTAGTCATGGTTCAGTTTGTTAATCTTGTCGAGGCAGAAAAGTCGAAAAGTTGGTGATTGGTTGCGCCAGTACACGTATATGGTTGATTTAATTGTCGGTTTAAGGCTGATTAATGGATTTTAATCACACGTAAGCACGTGTTTTTTTAACTGGATGACACATGATAAATGTTAACCCAAGTTTTTGTAACAGTACTTGATGATTGGCTACTCCTATCACCACCCCCATCACTTAAGATGATGACATCATACTTGAACGTCCCCCGCTGTATGTCGAATCTTACGTGGTTTAAAAGTAAGTTTCAGCAGCAGTTGAAAATTCATGGACTTGGGAAAACATGTATTGAAAATAGCACTTGAACATGTCGATACAATTGTCAGTGTAATTATGGCTAGTCTATACGGTTTTTTGGTATATTCCTTGCTCTTTCATGAACATTATTTGAATGTGAGCTTCTCTTCATAGCTCGCAGTCTGGCAGTGATTGCCCGTGTCTTCGGCAGGCAAAATGAAGAAATTTCATTTTAGGTTAGTTTAGGGCTAGCCAAAATTTAGAGTTCAAATTCCGTAATCAAGACGTTTTGTGACCTACCCACTACCATGCAAATAACTTATTTGGACATTTATGCAGTGATGCATTTTTAATAATGACCAAATTGTATTTCCCCATGAAACCCCCATAAAATTGCGAACGAACCCACTGAATGACTTAACCTTCTTGGAAAAATTAAATTAGCCAGTATTAGAAAATTTTCATGACGTGGTATTTGGCATGACGTCACAAATTGTCAGCATGGAGATTCGACTAAAAAAAAGAATAAATGCGTCAGCTGGGACAGAAATACTCAAGCAGGGAATATACAGCAGTATGCTTAAGACTTTGCTCCCTGACCCCCTACTCCCCATGTTAAAACTAATTTGGATCTGCATAATTCAACAACTTATTATAACCAGTAATTTTCCTTGCCACCATGAAGAATGGGTCGTAATCTACATGCACTTCACTGAAATTTATGCAACGTGATTATTTACGCAGTTTTTAAATAACTCCCAATTTACTGTAGCATTCCACTCGTACCAGTTATGCAGGGATTTCGTTTTTTTTTTGGTATTATTTAAAAAACTGCGTAAATAATCAATTGAAATACATGCAGTAAGCGTGAATTAGATTACGACCCATTCTGCATGATGACAAGGAAAATTAGTGATTTTGATAAGTTGTTAAATTAGGAAGATCCAAATAAGTTTTTGCACACCCTGGTATACCTAATCATGGTCACGTGTGTAAGGGAAACATCGTCTAAATATTTTTGCAAAATCTGTTACTTGAACATTAGGGGGCGTCAATCCTAAAAAAATTATTGCAATTGAAATTGACTAATTGGTGTGCGCATCCGCAAATGACTACAAAAACCGGTTTTTCAGGTTTTGGCAGTCATATGAACACGCGCACATCAGTTAGCCAATTTCAATTACAATTATTTTTGTAATATTGACACCCCCTATTGATGTACATTATACATGTACATTAGCTGTTTGACTTTGTCTATCAATGCACCGTTTCCAAGGTTTCCGAAATTACATGTATTTCCGATTTCAGGGTTCAAGGGTGTTTGCTTTTGACCCCTGGCAGGTATGTCAAACAGCGTTTGGAATTTTACGAAATCTGTGATCGGAATGCTGCTCTGGGTCACTATATGGGGAAGGGGTCACGAATTCTGTCCAGGCATTAAAAAGGCAAAGATTTCACGCAGGGTGATATTAATAACAGCACAAAAACTCATAAAGCCTGCCATTTGGGTTGGGCCAGCCGAACACGCTTCGGCCTAAATTTAGAACCCCATCCCGAAATTGGGGCCCTGCCAGCAGACGGGGATGACGTCACATGTTTTGGAATCAACCAAAAACCAACTCAGTGCCATCGCCATGGCCAGCAGCTGGGACGTCTCGCCCAATTTCCTTTGACGGGCCAACCCGCATCGATAGGGTATCGATGACCCGCCTTTGTTTCGAGATGTGCTAGTTGTTTTTCGCCACTTTTTCCACCCGCGGAAGTTTTTTCGTCCTTTTTGGGGCTGTCTCCCATCTTCCTATTTCGGGACGTCCCGTATCGGAATCCAGCATCCTTCGCGCTGGAGGTGAACCCCAACGTCTCGCGCTTTTCGGGGTTCCCACCACACGGATGAACGCCTCGACACCAGCCGACGTGACCCGGAAACAAGCCGTAAAACGACCGGAAACGCGGGGATGTCACCTGAAATTGGCCTGAATGGCGTCGCCTGATCCCGAAATTTTGGTCGACACCTCAAGAATCGCTGTGCTCATGAGGGCCATCATGTTCGGAGGTTGGCGGAAGGTAATGTGGGCCTGGAGACGCCCTCATTTTACACTTTTCTGGAGGGGGGGTTATTGAATCAGTTAGGTCAGTTTTTGTTTTTTTGGGGTCGATCTTGGTGACTAGGTATGGGTTTACCAAAATTTCACGTGGCACCCCTTACAGAGAAACGTGATTGCATTCTGATTGCACAATTGATAGGAAATCTGATAGAAACCAGTCTGAAGTATATAGGGTGTTTTGATGTCATGTCCATGTTTGTTGACATTTTTGTTGAACGATTTATAGACGGTTTTGTATCAGTCAGCTGGTTTGTTCTTTTAATTTCGGATCTTGACGATCGTTGCAGTATGTTTGCAACTTCTTGGTACTGTAAGCACAACTGAAAAATGATTGTCTACAATGGTTGCTGGTGATTGCAGAATCATTTTCTGGATCGATCTTGGCGATTGGGTTCATGGCGACACCCAACTTCCACTTGGCATCCCTTGTGGAAAAAAAAACGTGATTGCATTCAGATTGCAGAGTTATTGCAAAACTGATAGTGAATCAGATGAGCCAATGAGGTTTCGACAAGGGTTGTGACTTTTGCATGGTCACACGTTACATGATTGCCAAAGCTGGTCTGGGGTTAAAGTTCGATATTACGATGAAATGAACAGCGGGTGTCAATCCTAAAATAATAATTGCATTGAAATTGACTAATTTAATGTGCGCATCCTCATATGACTACCAAAACCGGTTTTTCAGGTTTTGGTAGCCCACGCGCACATCAACTAGTCAATTTCAATTGCAATTATCTCGAGAAACTATAAACCACGCACAGTTGGGGGTGTCAATCATAAAAAATAATTGTAATTGAAATTTACTAATTGCTGTGTGCATGTGCATATGGCTACCAAAACCTGAAAAACAGGTTTTGGTAGCTGCAAATGCATATTCACGATCGACAATCATCAGTGAATATGTTTATGTACACTTGTACATGTACTGTATATCAATTTATCACTATTGTTTTAGTTGGCAATCAATTTTTTCAGTTGCTATCACTTTTCCATAGGAAGTATCTTTGCCAACTGTATGGCATTTATTGGGATTGTCAATATCATCAAACCCTTTAGTGTTTCCACTTTCCGAAAAGTCAGGGAAATTCAGGCAGATGTCAGGAAAATTAAGATAGTTTGCATCAGCCGATTGATTAATCATCATCTTCTACAAAAGTTTGATATAATTCCATTTTTCTTATTATTAAAACAAAATGTTATGTAAAGTGAATGTGTGGAAGATGACTTGTCAGGGAGATCTACTTTAGTATTTGAGTGGGGTTAAACCTACTTTACCAGGCATGTTAAAACTGCTCGGCAACACCCTTGGTCTGACGAATGAAAACTTGTTCAAGTTTGAAGTAATGTATGGAAATTGATTTATGTAAAAATGATAATGGGCTAAATTTGAAATTTGAATGTGCACTCAGTTGAGAGCCACTTGTAGAAACTGGCTGAATTACTTATATAAGCTACCTTTATGGTTCTAAATTACTGTTTTGCACCGAAATATTTAAGTAACTACAGGAAATTCAGTGGTATAGGAGATACAAGTTCATTTCTGTGGGTGTGCACTGCATTTCATTTCAATTAAGTTCTCCAAACGATTCCGCATTTTTTTTTGCTCATTCAGAACAAGTTATGCCTTGGGCTTTTTGAAATACTGCATCCTTACGGAAACCATTATTGGGATAAATAGGTTAACGAAATTCCCGAAACGAATTTATGCATTTTATAACTCATGAGTTTTTACAAGCGTTTTGCGATGTCTCATCTACGACTTTGTTTTCTTGCAAATTTAATCTGGGCTTAATTGGCAAAAAATGAGCTTCAGGACTAACTGTATCAACAACCTATCAGGATATTTATGGATTTAATTTTATGCTACTTAAATACTGGTTTGAGTTGACGTTTTTCCTTCATGCTGTCATTCGTTCGACTTGTCAACGATCATAGCAAGCCTGAAGCAGGGTTCCCGCGACCTATATAACCTGAAGTTATCTGGGAAATTGAAAGGTCATGGAATAGCCAGGGGAAAACATTTTGAAAAAGTCGGGGATTCAACATCAGTATTACATTTACTTCCACACTAGTTTATTAGTTAAAACAAAATATGGCACACTCTGTCAGCCCTGCATATTATAGAAATGGGGCAGTTTCCTTTTATCAACATTGCACTATTGAGTGCAAATCTTACTTGAAATTTTATTCAGTGATTAATTCAATTAAATTTTTTACCCTACAGTCAGCAGATGAATGCCAGGTACATGTATTAATGGTATTAATGAAAGCTATTATGCACGTTACCAGAATTCATTCACTATATATGAAGTAGTTATATGTGTATAGCCAATTCTAGAAGTACAGGTATCAATTTCTGTCTATATTTAGCCTGAATCGAAAACATGCTCACAGTAATTATGACTGATTTTGAGAAACAGATTTCAGTTGAAGATTTTCTGTAACTGGCTCCTTTTCATTTTCATATAAATGAATATGACAAATTAAAATGCAAAAATATGTTGTCATACAAATGCAGCTATGCCAAATAACTTTTGCATTTGGTATAATTTTCATTTTTGATGTTCAGGCTGCTCAGGTAAATTTAAAACCTGGTTGTCATGCTCTGGGCAACACTGTATAGATAAATACTGTATAACATAATCATTGGCACACAAAAGCAGCTACATGTACATGTATGCCAATGAACGTTTACATTTCAAAGACGTATTTTTCATAGTTGGTGATCAGGGTACTAAGTAGGGGAACTTTAAAACCTGGAAAACTCAAAAGTTGAAAATGTTATTTCTGGGGCAATTAACCCTGAAATATGTTGGAGAATTATGGCATCAGTATGCCAAATGATTTTTAAGATGCCTGGGTTTCATTTTCGATGTTCAGGGCGGTCAGGGAAATTTAAAAACTGGAAAAGTCTGGGAAGTTGAAAATGTCATTTCTGGGGCAACCCTGTAATACGATGGAAAATATTTGTGTACATTGAATGCCAACTTTTTGAAAGGCCTGTTTTTAATTTGTGGTGGTCAGGGATATTTAAACTCCCAATTTCATTTTTGGAGGACCCCTGTAATAGGCGAGAAAACTAGAAAAACGATACACACGAAAGCAACTTTCGTTCACACCATTTTTTCGGATGGGGCAGACGCGCATGGAACTCTTTTTCCGAGTTTGAACTTGAGTTTGGGTGCGAGCAGATTGTTTAAAATAAGACGTGCTATTTAAAGCCGACCTATCTGTCATACGTTTACAAACAACTGACATGTGGTGGCTTTCGTGTTGTGCCAAAGTCGTGTTGGTGCGTTTGGAACGTGCCCTCGTTAGCTTTTGGAACACGGCGGCCATCTTGTTATACGACTGAACGGCTGGGCGCCGTATCTGTCAACTGCAGACCTCGCTTAATTAATATCAGCTTAATCCAAATCGCTTGTCGTTGTTTGTTTAGCGCCAAAGTCTCTGTGGATCGGGTTTCCGTCATCCGAACCACTTTTAATGAATTTCAAATGCCAGCCACGAGATTAGCTTTTAATTCGCCTTTCTCGCCTGCCTGCGATATTAGTTTTTTCACCCCCGTTTGCTTTCCGTCATAAAAAAGGAAATTAATTTCCTTTGCAAGCCGTAATTTCCATCTTATTTCGTGCTTAATTCTGGTTGAGGAGGAATTATCTGGGTTTTTATTAACCGGCTGTGTAAGCTGCTCGCTCTCAAGTTGGCTTTTTTTGGAACGTTACTGACTCTGACATGGAGGATATTTGGTGGTCTGAACGTCTGTAGCGACGAGCGAGGAGTTCGATTTTTAGAACGTTTGCAACCTATTGGAACGTTACGTTCCCTGGTCGGTGTCGTCAATGTGAGTGATTCTCGAGGGATTTTGGCACGATTAATTAGTCTGGAACGCTTTGTGTTATCGTTTGCCTCATGACTACGAAATCATGCTACATGGAGCGGGATTCTCACTTCCTGGAATGTCAAGGAAATATTGAAATTAGTCATCGTTTCTTAAATATATGCGGCATGAGGTTTCCTTTATTTCATTATCATCTTAATTTCTAAAGTCTCATGTAAAATACATGTACATGTATAATGTTAGGGAAATGACTGAAAAGTTTGCATATGTCTTGCTGCGATGCAGGGTATTGAATTGAATATCATTTTCTACTGTTCTCGGTGTACTATTTTAACAATAATACTCATAATACAGGTCTTCCACATTCTGGTAAATCAGGGAATGTCAGGGAATTTGCGATAATGTCTTGGAAATTGAGTTTGCATGCGTCAGTTGATTAGTCCTAATCTTTTTTAAACTGGGATATAAAATCCGTCATTTATTATTTTAAAAATTGAGATAAAATCCGCCATTTTTCTTATTAAAAAAAACATGTCAAATATCAAGGAAACCTCTAAGACGTTGTAAGGACATTGTAAGATAATTTTAGTGGGAACCCTGTAATATGAGGAATCCTAGTCAAATTTGTAAGGGCACTATGTTCTTGTACAATACTTGACAAGTAGTAAATCGGTTCTAATGCCGATAGAGGGCATAGTGAAAAAGTCCACTCTTTACCTTACACATACATGTACTTTAGCAGGTACCGACTTAAGATATTAGGTATCCATGAAAGTGATGTTAGACCATCCTGATGCGGTTGTTTGTGGAGTTTATCTTGTTGTTTTAGCGCCATTAAACTGATAAATTGGCACATTAGTACATGTAGCTTCAATGTGTGACACTTGAAGTGTTGGTATCTCGGAAATTACTTCAGTAAGAAAATGCGGTCAAGCTCTGTGAAGAAACATGATTTTCCTAGTTCTAAAAAATGACGTCAAACTAGTTTTGGCCTCTTATGACCCTAGCAGATCATATTACAAATGGCGTCATCAATCCGCACATTGCGTACCTCCTTCCATCATCCAAATCCCCGAGCCCGTGGGTGTCCTGTTTGGTGCGAGTTAGGGCTGGTGTTGAATGTCAGTACAAGTGTAAAATAGAACGTGTCAACACGTGGTATAGAGCAGTGCATTAATGGATGTCGAAATGCAATAGTGCAGCTGGAAGATAATCAAATTGTCCGAATTAATTAAAAAACAGACAGCTAGTGCTGCCAACAGGGTCTGTCCAATAGTGTGAATGAATCTGAATTCGAGAAAATTACTGAGTTTTTGTTTTTTGTTCAGTTTACTTGCGATATTAACTGCATGAGAGGGACAAACTGTAACATTCGTTCAAAGGTTTAAGGTTGTGAAAAACGTTTTGGAATGGTGGCCACCCAGATGAATTTATACATCAACCAAGTCTGCTTTGAATTGAATTGAAATGAAGGTTGATACCCTGGTGGAAAGATTAGTATGGATCAGTATAAAACTTACTGATATATGGTGCTATTAGTATAAATCTTACTGATATCAGTACGAGTTCTACTGGCGAGAATTAGTGTGACCAGTACATTTGCACAAAGTTCGTGAAATTGTTGCACATGTATAGTTAAATTGCAACTCTATATAGTTAGATTTATAACTTACAAAAAAATGCAATTAAATTTGACTGCAAACATTTAAAATCACTAGACACCTATTTAGTTGCAACAGCTGATATGATTATGCTATTACTGGCACTACTGGAAACTAGTGGTATAGTGATACTACTATCCATAGTAATAGTGATATATTGTTACTAACCATAGTAATATCATCATCATAGTAATGTATCATCATGTAACATCAGTAGTCCAAAAAAACACTTCGTCACTATAGAGTAGTGATACCAATAGCTGATAGCTGATAGCTGATAGCTGAGACATTGAGTACATCCCCTTCACATTGGGTATTGGTCGTTCGTTTTCTTAATAGAGGTCCTCAATGTTAATTGAATTATAAGAGGATCATTATTTCGCACCACAAGCTCTTGATTGCAGTTAATTGCCATGCTTGATTCCCCATCCATGTGCTGTTCCTGATATCAGTCTGCTGTATAATTTTCGACTTTAGTCGTTAATTGTCCCAGTTTTTCATAGTTTTGCCACCACTGTTTTCGATGCTTTCAATATTATTTGTTGGGAGAAGGGCCTTGGGGAAAAGTAACAGCTCCTCTTTGTCTATACGTTAATGGAATTTCGGTTTATGTAATGTACAGTTTTTCGTAACACAATTAACTTGTATTTTATTTTTTTATTTTTTTCAGGTGAGTCTTAAGCATACGCTATTCTCTATAACATCGGCACAGCACAGTAAGTTTTGTCAGTTTTTCTTGTGCAACTTTGCACGTTAATTGAATTCTGTGCAACTGACCGTGTGGTTGGTAGGCAACCTAATGAGTAGTTTCCGAATTAATTATCCAGCGTCTAACGCTTACCGTTTAATGCCACGATTACCAGTCAGCCAGTTATTCGATTAAGTCTCCCTCAAGGCTCCTCCTGGTCTTAATTGCCTTTTGCAAACTTACAGCAAGGAATTCCTTAAAATGCAATTAAGGAGGATCTCGAGGATAATCTGGGTTTAATGAAAGTCGATGGTTTAACACAAAAAAGCTAATGGACTGATAGGATGTTGAGCGTTCCCAGTCTTATTGCAAAAAAGTCACTTAGAGTTCATTAAAAGGCTAATTTAAATTTCATGAAGTAACAGTGCGGCCATTTTCCCCGCATTTACGAATTCCGTGAATTGCTTAACTGAGTGAAAAATCCAGGTTTTTTTTAATTTCAACGTAATTCCATTATATCTACCTAATGGTTGAGCGTGAATATAGTGTTGGAGGTACATCATGCATATGATGATGATGACGTAAGATATGGGCGCAGTTAAGTTGCTCATAGTGGGTCATATCTTTTTTTGTCATTAATGACGCCTAAATAGTTGAAATTAAATGTTAGGCATCTGCCTAATAGTTATTACAGCTTTAAGGCACGTTTTTATCATTTTGCGCTGAAATACACTCAGTGCATTTGTATTGGATTTAAAAATTTGGGATTCTAATAAGATGAAATCTGTCTTTATAATATAGTATATAAAAATGTTAACAAAAATTCCCATTTGACGTGCATAAGCGTCCTAAACTATAGATGGAAGGTTTAACATGGCGTTCATCCATTCCTTATCCGATAGCATTTTCTGGCAAACAATGTGGCCTACTCGGTGACCTCACAACAACCACACTAGTCATTTTTTGTAAAATCCAAAATATGTATACGGCAAAATATATTTAATTAAATTTATTTAATTTACGAAAATAAAATTCGAGTGTAGAAAGTATTACACTGTACAACAGTTAGCACGTACTGAACATTACTTTCGCATACAAAGTTTTAACATTCTGATACCTCAAAAATCGGTAGCATTAAAACTTGTTAAAATCGACACATACAAGCAGAGATTTTGAATGATGTGCTGGAAAAACCCCAAACATAAACGCATTTTGACATTCAACTAAATGCGTTACCTCATAGACATCATCCACCTGCATGCGAGATCAATGCAGACATAGTTTTAACAAGACTTAAAAAATGCTGGTGGTCAAATCTCTTCTCCGCAATTTCTTCCGATGTTAGTCCACACCAGTTCCAGAAGCTTTCACGATGGTATTTCCCCAGGACCATGCTCTAGTGGGGTTTTTTAAGGAGTTACATCCCCCCCCCTTCGGAGCGAAAAACATGTAAAAATTTGTGAAATGCTCAAAAAATTTCAAAGAAACATCGCAAAATCCATCATTTTTATTTAGGTTTTATGTTGCAAAATTTTTGCCTACGGCATATTACCTCACACCCAGAAAAATATAGCTCAGTACTCGGTTGTCAAACAGATGCATACACGAGGCGGTTGGCTTTCATCTCATCCTGCTTGTCACCGCCTGACATTTGCAATTCCAGCCTGATTTTCAAATTCGCCAACGTCGTCTGGAATGAATTCTAATTTCCAATGTTGACATCTGAAATTGATGAAATTACCAGAGGTGGTCAGCGAGAGCCGCGGCGCAGCTGGGCTCCTGCTCTTCCGGTAAATTGATGGACGGTGGACGCTGTCTCGTCCCTTGATAGATATCGACTGCATGCCATTCACATTAGCACGCTGATTGAATGCTGATGCTGAATCTTAAAAGCTGACTGTGGGTTCAGCGGTTTTGCAGGAAACCCAGGAATGCTGGTGTGGAGAGAGGAAGCGGAAATGAACTAGTGGTTAGACAGTTGGTTTGAATGCTACAGTGATGCGCAGGCGATGTTAAGCAGGTTTTGTCACTTGTGATGGAATTGTTTTCGATCTGTTGTAATCGAAACTATGTGAATTCTACAAGAATGACGAATTAAATCTGTCTTCCTCACTAATGCTGAAAATCAGTACAAATTGTTATGGGTAATGGTAGCACCACGACAGATGTGTATTGTCAATGAATGTACATGTACTTGTATGTCTGCTTAAGTCAACGCCGCTAGGGGGCGTTTAGTGTTGGTGTAATGCTTATTTGTCCAGGCTGGACTGGGAACACATCTAGGTCCAGGAAAGGCATGTTAAAATGTATACTGGAAAACTCCAGGTATCCCGGTGGCCCAACAGCCATGGAGAAATGGTACCTGAACTGCTGTACGATGTGCCTTTGACAATAATAAATTTGACTGTTCACATAAAAATTGGGAACTAACACACTTGAAAACCTGGTATACTAGTGTATGACACTTGTTTGTCCCATCACACATTAAATTTGAACAATTTCAGCACCCTGTATACCCGCTAGACTCGAAATCAAACTGCTATTTTTAATCAGACCTCAAGCACGAAGTTACTTTCGAGAATTGGCTTTGATTCTCCCAGAAAAACTTCTGTCTGTGTAAAACAGGGATTGCATGACCTTTACACGACCCCAGCCTTTTGTACAAAACTAACTTGGGATTCCCTCTATGAAAACTCGCTCTGGTGGAAGTGAATGTGTTCGGCCATCCGCTCAGCCAGAAAATGGCATTTGCAGAGGAAATGTCAAATTGTTATCTTATGCAGTCCAGTAACCATTAAACGGTTTAGATGATTGCATTCGTGCCACCTGGTGGATGGCGGAGGCATATGCCACTTCCTAATTCCTCGCATTCCACCACTGTTGAATTACTGGCTCGACTTGGCTTATTTTGGTTCAGGAAATGCTCGATCTGCTGTTGTTTCCACAACAAAAAACTGGGAATGTGTAAACATTTCGCATCAAACCTCAGCTGCTGCTTTTTTGCGTTCTGGAAACTGGAGCAAATAGCTAGCTCGCCATCATTGAACAGCAATTTTATTGTGTTGGCATTGTAATATTAATAGCAAACCTGGTAGATCATAACGACGTACTGCACATGTATCTTCAAGTATTTCATTTTAGAAATTGATTTCTCTGTATGAAGTATCATATTGATAGAAACTCTTTTTCGGCTTATTATATGTAATTTATTCTATAATTAAAGACTTCATCTACTTTAGATATTCAAGTAAAAAGTAATTACGGGGTATTTTGATAATATCATAATCCCTACATTAGTGGTTATATTAGTACAAATTTATTGATATCTGATGCTATTCGTTAGAAACTTTACTAATATCAGTAGTAATACTAGTACATTTTTACAATTTAATTATTGCGCACGTTTACTTACATAAGCATGTCTCTAGAGATAGTCGTAATTGACATAAAAATGCAATTATATTTGAGTTTGATCATCCAAAATCACTACTGAATTTTATATTTGCAATTGCTGACATCACCATATTATTACTGACACTATTTGTCACTACTGATATTTTAGTTGCACCTACATACATCAATACTGTATCAGTTTAAATAAGAAAATCACTACTTGTACTGAACTGATACAAGCCCACATCACTACATTTCAGTACTGGTACTGGCAATATGCAATTGCCATAGACACAATGTGAAAGTGGGCTTCTCCTAACGTCTCCCAGGCTGGCAGTGATTGCCTTGTTGCTGGGAAGCAAAA
This sequence comes from Kryphioiulus occultus, assembly GCA_034687865.1. NCBI lineage: Eukaryota > Metazoa > Arthropoda > Diplopoda > Julida > Julidae > Kryphioiulus > Kryphioiulus occultus. The sequence goes on from JAQGAF010002569.1 coordinate 20,601, forward strand.
TAAATTGCTACAGTGTATTAATTTGGTTTTGACGCAAAAAACTGAAAATGTTAAATTGTGGCAGCTATAGGACACTGTCACAGGTGTGGTTCTTGTACACTAGATAAGTAGGGATGGAATTAAATATTGTGTGCACATTTGGAATAGGGCGTATAGGCCTACATTTATTAAACTACTTTTTCAGACATTTTTCCTTCAAGCATGTTCGTAAATTCTTGGTAACTCATTTTCTGTTATTAAACGAGACATTTTTGTCTTGGACAAAATGTTTCTCTACAAATCGTTAGATCAAAAACTGTCCAACTGGACCAAACTATTTCAAGCGAATCTTTAGCAGCGTTTTTTCGAGTGGAATGCATTTAAGGATATCCATCCGTTTCTGTTCGTATCGTTGTAGTTATGTACGGTTGTCGGATTTTAAGAGTGAATATTTCGTGAAATATGTCTGCTTTCAAGTTTTCGAAGAAGGGAGGTCATGCGAAAATAACGGTTTTTTAGAAACGTAAGTAAATACAACATAAAAGCAAAATGCTCGAAGAAATGTAATTCCGGGGGTTTTGGGCAAGCTCCAAGTGCGTGTAGCTGTGCAATAAGTGCAAAGTTTAACCTCGTATGCAACTTAAAACATCCTGCTGTTAAAACGCCCAAGTTGTAAAACATTTGGATGAAATGTAATATACAGGTACATTAATTCGAAGTACCATTTTGCTCGGCATTTTTAGACTCGTTCAGTTTAGAACACTTCGTATTCCCACTTTCAAATATTGGTAACGAGCTCAATGTGTTTTGTTTATGGTGGGTTGCATTCCTAATATCCTAAATAACTGCCTGTTGAATTAGCCACTTTCACCAACAAAACAGAGAAAGCGGACAAATAAAGCATTCTCTTAGCACCTGCTTAACCATTCCATGTGAAAAGGGAAACTAGCGTATGTTTGGAATGTACTAAATAGTATGCCCTGCTCCATATGTGCACAAAATGTTTATTTCAGCCCAACTTTCTATATACCCATACCCTTATTCCTGTATATTTATTGAAGCCCGATACAAGGAATTACATGGGTTATAGGAGTAACAGGGTGAATGGCAGTCTGGAAAACCTGGAAAAGTCAGGGAAATTGATTTGGTCTGGAAAAGTCAGGGAAATTGATTTGGTCTGGAAAAGT
>JAQGAF010002570.1:0-21756 GCA_034687865.1 Kryphioiulus occultus
AGGATTATGGGGAATTTTTGAAGGATTATGGGGAATTTTTGAAAAACCAAAGGGAATTAAAGAACCATGGGGAATTTGAAGTACCATGGGTCAAATTATTGAAAATTCAGTTAGAATGCTGCATTTGAATGGAAATATAATGTAGTATGGGTATTTGGGGAGGGAATAGGGTGGAGGGATGTGATGTTTGGAAAGTTTTGTTACACACAAACTTCAGAACCCTTGCCATTGTGTGTACCATTTCCTCCGGAAATAGCACGTTAATAAATCCACGATTTGTTCCAGGTAATTTTAGTTTTCGATAATATTACCAACAATGCAGCATTGCCAGACTTGCGGCAGATTTACGGACCATTTCAATGCATGGTACGACCAATAAATAGATCTCGTATTGATCAAGTCATACAAAGGTACGAAGGTAGATAGCTAGCAACACCTAAACAAAAATCAGTGTGGCCATTCCCTAACAATGGCTGTAGGCTTACGTATATTTTCCCCACAAAGACAAGAAAGGCTCGAACACAAGTTTCCAATCAATATTTGAGCAATTACAGAGTTGTACTTGACACACTTGTCAACTGCAGTCGCCATGGTGAACACGCAGCGAGGGGTCAACAAAACTGGACAATCGGCCTGCAACGGACAGTGGCATTGCAGCACAATGGGGTGATGAAAACATGGGCAAAATCCATATCGCTATACCTCGCAAATTGAGCATTTGGACGCATTGTGCACTAATGGATTTCTGGGAAATGATCATGTAAACAAAGATATTGGACTTGCAATTTCGTTACGCAATACGAGCATGCAAAATCCTTTATAATACGACTGAAAACACAATTAGGAATTACAAAATCAATGCTTGCGGCAAAAATGAACATAGAAACAAAGTCAAATATATGTAGTTGTCCGATGATAAAGTGGACAAAATGGACATAGGAACAAAGTGAAATGCATATAGATACTTAATGTTCCAAGATAAAGTCAATGTAAAACTGTTCTCATTTGTGCAACTTAAAAGGTAATATGTTCTTTTGTAATATGTTATTACTATTCGGAAATGATTTTACGTGTAAAATGTGTCATGCACGAAAGCAGCATACTGATCTCATGTTTTAGTTTCAGCGACTGAAATGTGTTATGCTTGAAATAAACATTTTTCGTTTACATTTTCTTAAAGCAGAATAGTAAGTCATTTCTGCACTACTTTTTGCATCACTTCTTAGCAAATTTCCATTATTTATTTTTACACAATTCAACTTAATGTGAATTAAAAAACATCACTGCACATTTGTGCAACCTAAAAGGTAATATGTTACTAATATTTAGAAATTATTTTAAGTGTAAAATGTGTCATGCACAAAATCAGCAAGCTTATATCATGTTTCAGCAATTTGAAATGTGGTTTGTTTGAAATAAACATTTACTTTTCATTTACATTTTCTTAAAAGCAGTAAAATAAGTCATTCCTGGACTACTTTTTGCATCACTTTTTAGCAAATTTCCATAAATTATTTTTACACAATTCAACTTTATGTTAATTGAAATAAGTTTACGTTCATTGAACCCATTTTAAAATTTTTAGTTCATTTTTGTGTCTTTGCCTTCTAAGTAACCATTTAGACTATCATTTTTTTCATAATCGTATGGTTTTTTAATTTGAAAAGCTGAAGTTGTCGTTGGGAAGTGGTCGATATATCCTAATGTGTTTACAATGTGTTATTCATGTGTTCATAGAATATGCATTTTAAATTAATAAAGTTATTAAGATGTAACGTGCCTGAATGCTTTAAGACTTGTTGTGAATAAAGTCAAAGTTGTTAATTGTAATAAATGAATATTTGATATCCAGGTGTAATTTGGAACCGTCTCATATTTAAACATATCAAAGAAACCAACACTATCTCAAGTCGGAACAATAAAATAATTTAATAATGAAATAAATAAATTAATGCCATAAGGAACAAAGGTCGGGATATCTGAACTTTCCAGAAAAGATTTTTGGTGCTTTCATGAAACTGGCTATTGGAGAAATTGCAATAGATGTTTCCCCAATTTGACAACGGTCATTTGTCATTGTAAGGTGAATGGTTATTCAACAACCAAGAAATCCCCACCCTCCAAGCCCTGAAACAGCACCGAAAAAAAAAACAGCAAATCAGGAAAAGAAACTAAAACATTTTCATTTCTGTGGTTTCTACAAATATAAAGTATACGGTAGTTGCTATGGCTGCAGTACGATAAGACGATAAAAGATGTATTAACCATATATGGACGAAGGAAGAGATTTATTACGTTAGACAAGAATGAATGAAGAGCTTAAGGGTCACACAGACACAGGAAGAAAAATGGACGCATTAGTAATGCATTAGAAGGTGGACAGTGACCAGTACAGGGTTCCTCACAATTCATCTTCATAGCAAAAGGGTCATAAATGTTTTATCAGTTTAAATGTTCACGTCTTTAAGTTAATTTATAAACATATGTGCAGAAATAATACCTTATTACTGATTGTGTGCATGCCTTGTACTGTATGTTCGGCCACATTTTTTAAAAAGTATTTACAAATCAGTTAAAATCGTGTTACAAACATACCTCATAAGTAATAGAAATCACTTATAGGTGTCTATTAAGTGCCAGGACTTGAATTAAAATGAAAATTGGAAATAATCAAATTTAGAATAAATTTCACGAAATAATTTCTTATAAAACAGACGCATTTAAATAAATGGTCTACACTAATTGTAACTGGTAAACCGTAAATTGAACATTTAATCTTTCATATCTATAAATTGTTTTATAACACTAACATATACATGTTCTCAACCTAACACTTCAACGACAAATGTTATATTCATGTAGAATACTGTAGCTTCAAGATTGCTTGTACCATATACAGAGGATAACGTTATGACTACGGCACATGTGAAAGTACATTAAATTGAACATTAATACAAATTAAATATTCAATATTTATCAATTGTTTTATGACATTAATTGATACATGTTCTCAACATAACACCTCATGTAGAATACTGTAGCTTCAAATTTGCTTGTACCATATGCAGTAAATAACGTTATCAATACAATAGGCCTACACGTACATGTGCATGCAAGTAATGTCAAAATATTTTATATCTAAATATTAATTCAAGAAATTTGGAGTGAATTTTCTGACTCGTAAACTTAAACAGACCAAGTCGTGTTTTTTGATTTGACGCAAGTGTATATCAGATACACGTGCCTAATTGTATTAATTTGAAAGATCTATATCTGTGAATTTAATATTGTGAAATATACATAATGCCAAGAGCAATGGTGCTAATAATCAACGTTAAAGTTAAGTTTGAATACAAATGCTAAACTTTGAAGGAACATGTGCCTTTTAATATGAAAAATTTGCAATTTCTGCTGAAATTACATTCAATATTTATTTTTCGAAAATGTAGTAGTCCAATTGTTCGAGTTAATAATACAGTGTATCTCAAATTTTACCAAAAATCCCAGAAATGCTAAGATGAGATACGCATCATCGTATTATTGGAGATATAATTTACGTTCTTATACACAGCTGTACATGCGTATTTTTTTCTTTCTTTCTTTTATTACATACTTTGCAGAGCCAAAAAACGAGAGAAACCGAGTTGATAGCTTATTATCATCATTATCATGATGCATGCATGCATGCAATATTGATGATACAGAAAAAAAAGATGGCCGTCAATTGCGATCACGTGGTCTAGGCGGACCAATCAGAAGCCACGGATGGGCCAAATTGTAATCGATTATTTCGTCGAAATGTGTCAATGTGGAATTTGTCGTGAAAATTACGAAGAAAAAGCCCTTCCTTTGTCATGTCATGGATAGGCAAAGTGCCAAAGAGCACGATGCCAAACTATGACTGCATAAGGCCTATAAGTGCTCTGGCCTCATATCCCAACTTATAAAACATAATAATCGAATGGCAAAATCATGCTGTAATCATGATTAACGTAACATGTCTCAGCCATTATTTCGATGGAGACACAATGGTGAACTGATGTCAGCAATTTGCTATTGACACCCTAGTGATTTTTGGTTGATATAAACTTACAGTAATTGGTATACTGGAAACTGAACAGAAACTGATAAACTGGTAATACTAGAAGTACAGGAAAAGTCACTCTGGCTCATATTTTTAAAGTTTGAAAAAAAAATTACTGCATTTGAAAATTATACTACAATTTTAATACTGTAATGACGATGCATGTCTACACATCGTTCATAATAAAATGTTTATGTACATTACACATGTTGCAAGATTTTTTAAAACAAGACTTTAAAAAGTGAGTTATTACTTAGATTTAAGTCTAATTTACTTGTCCATCCTCTCTCATGTTGTCGTATCCACTCTGCTAAATGGTCAGCAATATAATTTCCCACAAAGTTGCACATATTAAAATACTACATGTACTTGTATTACTTTAAAATAATTGTTGCAGAATGCGGTGACATATTTGAAAATACATGTATCCTGACTTTCCCAAGTTATAAAATAAATTTCCGGATCACTGACCACCCTGACCACTAAAAGTGCAAAAATATGGCAAATGCCAATATAAGTTTCTCACGTATTTCAAATAAACAGGAGGTGCAATACAAAATTTCATAAGGAAACAGCAATTTTATATTATTTATTAATTAACAATTTCAATATTAATTTCTTCTACATAATTACTTGCCGCCTCTTGATTTTTTTGTGTGTTTTTAACGAACAGCTAGCTACTTGTATGTAAAACGTACCGATGATTTGTTTAATTTCCCTGAATTTTTCATAGATAATATATTGTCTCAAACTTTTCTAGATTTTAAAGCAAATTTCCCTGACCACAAATGCCAATGTGATGAACGCCATAGTTATTTCTTATTACATGAAAACAGGGGATAGAATACCAATTTTAATTAGGAAACAGAAAATTACAAAATTTTTCATTGGCAATTTGATGAGTAATTTCTTTCACAGAATTTATCCATTGTTATCTCTTGATTTCTGCGTTAACGAGTAACTACTGACTAATAACTGGAATTTTCTCGACTCATTCAAAGTAACATGGTGTCTACTGGAGGTGTCTAGGTGTCTGACGTAAATTTCTTGATTTTTCCATGACCTGAATCTCATTTCATAACTTTTCCATATTTCCATGACTTTTCCATGACACTTCCATGACCGGTACATACATTGTCCCCGACTTTTCCAGGCTTTTCCCCATTTACCAGCAACAAGCCTGCGACCAAACTAAATTTAGTTGTACAAAAATAATATCACGAAAGCAGTTTGCAATCAGTTTTGCGCAAAAAGCTTTTGATATTCGCCAAGATGGCCGCCCTTAAGCATCTGCATGCCACTCACGGGTGCTGCCTCTAGCGGATTTTCACCAGTTTTTAAGTTTGACAATGGTTTTCCATTGCCATACCTGCATAAAACTGCTGTTAAAACCAGTCTGACCACGCCCACCGCGGTGCTAGAAGAGAAAAACTAGAAGTGCCTATAATTACAAGGAGTCAAAGTTCAGGATACCAGAAGCATAAATGCTTATTAATTCCCCTTCTGATCACTTGCTGGAACCCAACAATATCCTTAGCAGAAAGGCATAATAATATAGTAGCTGCTTTATGCATGGTGAGGAGAGGTGAGGGACACAAAAGTGCAAAAGATTCGATTGAATTTTATGCAATTTTAACAATGCCTTCTTTCTTTGTTAGGCTGGAGGGACAACTGAATGATGTCATAAAAATGCACCCAAATAACTTCGGTTGTTACCATACTTGTTTTGATCGGTGTTTCCAGGTACCCCAAACACTTGTCCTTGGCAAGAAATTGTCATGTTTTCATAAAATCGTGCAACAGTCGTGTTGAAAACATCTAAAGGATTATTATATTTTATCGTTGAATGCTAAATTAGATCAAACTTGTAAATGTCATAGTTCGAAACCTGGACCTGACATTAGTTTAGAGGATATCACTGTTAAAGTTCAACTTCAAACATTCCTTCAGCAAATGTGCTGACATGTTACTGTGATTTTCTGTATTACAAACGGTAGCATTAATTTGAAATAGTTGTGGGACCAATCTAAACCAAGGCTAAAATTACTGAATATCAGGTTACGGATTTTATTAGATTTTAACAAGAGTACCATGTCGAAACCTGCACCTCACATTAGTTTAGAGAGAATATTACTTTAGACAGTATTTGTTTAGACAGGTTCCCTTACAAAGAATTCAAGTTTTTTAAAGTTTCTAGCAGGTAGATTTCCATTTTTTTGTATTTGTTTGGAATCTATAACGTGTTTCAACTTGTATCAAATAAGTGATCAGGTGCAAAAATACCTATCATACATGTAGGTCTCAGATTACCATACAGAGTACAACACTTTGGAAACCTATTGGAAACCCATGAAATACATTGGATATAAAGGAAACCTTTCAACAACCAATAATGGCTGTAAATATCTGTATACCAATAGTACACATTAAAAATAACTCGATACATGCTGGATACTAGAAATCAATGCTATGTTCATAACAAAGATGTACTCCAGTGTAGTAGCAACCAATAATGGTTGTAAATTTTGCATACCATAAACCGTAAAAACCATAAAATACCATAAAAATACTTTGATACATATTGGCTACTAGAAATTAACTAATATTATACTTAGTTTTTGTAAGGGTAAAGTCAATGCTACGGTCATAAAGCGATGTAGTAGTGTTACCTCCTGAAAAAACGAATGTGCTGCCACCTATTTTCGCTTCTGTTCACAGAATAAGGATTTCCCATCAGATACAAAAGTATTCGTCGCAATTGACGACACAAAAGCTGCTTTCCTCATGAAATCCAATCTTAAGGCGATACTAATGCATTAAAATGGGAAAATAATCAATGGTTGCATGGGGTAAAAAAATACATTTTTAGGTATTAACAAATCGCATCGATCGACACAAAAACCTTTTTTTTTTCTGAAACCCATTTCTTGCATCTTTCTCGTCATTTTCAAATGGCTGCCAAATGAATCCAACAAAGCGTCCCTAATGCCCTGTGCATCGTTAGGGAGCCAAATGAAATAAAATAAATGCCAAATGCCCTTTTGCATTTCACGAAATGGCAACGGTCTTAACTAATGAGCCGAAAGATCTTCTATTGAATTCTTGGCCCATCTTAATGGAGTGTCGCCCACGATGCAATCGACATGGTATGGATGGGACATTAGCGAAATCTCATTGAGAAATAGCTCTGGTTATTGCTTTTTTCAACAAAACTGCGGCTTTTTTGCACCCCATCATCCCCGCAGTGGTTTCTTAATTTTTTCCCAAAACCATAAATGGCAGCTGTAGTCATTTGGACCATAAAACCAGTAGGCCAACATCAGGGGATGATGTCATAGAGAGAACATCAGTATATAGTCCACACATTGCAAATCGTGTACAACGCCCAGCCCATTGATGACAGAAAACTGCATGGCATCAAAATAATTCCATAAATGCATGACTTCAGAAAATCATGCTTGAAAACACCCATAATAAAATAAATTGCATATAAAATGATAAGTTTCATTGAAGAAATCAACCGTTTCCTTAAGGAGAAACTGTTTAATGGACAAAATATCACATCTCCCTGACTATCCCTGACGGTATGTACCCTGAACAACTTGGCAACCAATAAGAAACTTTAAAAAATGATTGCACCCAATACCATTTAGCAACTTAATGAACAATTTTCTGTCAGAAATGTTGTCATTTAGTTTCAAGTCATCATAACCAGTTTCTCAGTTTACATTCAGTTTCTCTTCCATATTAATCAAGTTTTCTTTCAAAAGTTTCCACTGTTCCACAAGATGGTCTCTTCTCCAGGACACTTGTTTTCCCGAGCTGCCAGAGCACTACCTCTTATCCATGGACACAGAGTTGCAAGAGCATCACCTTTTCTCCAGGGCACTTCTTTCACAAGAGTTGCCAGAGCACTACTTCTTCTCCAGGCAACCTCTTTTCCAGAGTTGCCATAGCATTACATCTTCTTCAGGACACTTATGTTTTAGAGTTGTAAGAGCATTACCTCTTCTCACTGACACTTATTTTCCAGAGTTGCCAGAGCACTACCTCTTCTCCAGGACACTTATTTTCCAGAGTTGCCAGAGCACTACCTCTTCTCCAGGACACTTCCGTTCCAGAGTTGCCCGAGAATTACCTCTTCAAAACACTGTCTGCTCTCCAGACCAGCTCCAAACGCTGGCAAATCGCATTTGGCTCATCGGAAAGCAGTTTATCTCGATTGCCTAACGAGTGACCCATGAATTATCGATGAAACTTTCTCGACGCATACCTTTAATCACCAACTTGTGCGCTGTGCCGGCGTTAATTGTCTCTGACTCATTCTCACAATTTCCATCGATCAGAGAGATTACATCGTATGAACTTTTCAATTAGCAGCGCAGTTACCTCGTGTATAAATACCCTTGTAATAGGATTAAGACGTAAGGGGGATATCGAAAAGCGTTTGCCCCTCCACTCTGGGGCATTATCCATGAGACCGTTAACGGGAGTTAGTGGCGTTGCACAGCTGTTAATGCTCATGCGAATGGACTAAGCCCCACTTATATGGACACACACCACATGCGTTTTTGCAAAATGCCCAGAAGTCCCATTACCTTCCACAGTTGATGGTGATGGGAGGGCTTCACGTTGGCCAACTTCTAGGATTTTAAATGGGATTAACCCCCAACAAACTTATATTTACATTGATCCAGTTGAGCCAATCCAAACAGTGGCCAAGCTTAACTGAAGAGGACATAACGTCAAGAGCTTTAAACATGTCGACCATCTTCTGGATTTAATACTTGAATGAGCAGCTGTTTTGTTCCAATGTTGAATACTAACCAAGTTAAAATTTGATGCAACCTTTCATCAATGATTTTACTGAGTTATTAGCTTGATGGTTGCCCTAGGCTCACCTAAGATGAACTTTGCAATTTCGCTGATTTACCTGATTTTAAAACAATTTCTATAACCATGCACCATGACCACTGAAAGTGCAAAAATGTAACAAGGGATGCTACACACAATGCTACAGCATAGGAACAGAAGATCAAGTACCTTCATAAGCAAGATGTCTACTGGGTTTGGTATTGCAAAATACATGACTTTTCCATAACTTCACAAAATGTCAATGTCTATTACAATATGGGGTCCTTCAAATTTTAAGTAATCACTAATTCGTAATTTCCAGAAATATCAATACTACGGCGATGACATGATCATTGGCAAAAAAATAAAAGCTGTTGGCTAAATTTTGCAAAATTGAATAAGAAATGGTCAATTTTACCACAAATTTTTATCTTGTGAATCAATCAAAGACAAACATTCCACGACCCGGATGAAAATTTCATGACTTTTCAATGACTTCCATGGCCTGAATTTCATTTCATGACTTTTCCATGACTTCCATGATTTCCATGACCAGTAGACACCCTGATAAGGTAGCAGCGAATTTATTTGATGTTTTTAATAGACAATTTCAAGTCAGTTTCTTTCACAAAATGTTTCGTCACAAAATGAACATTCGAATAAATTCGGTGGAAATTTACCAGTGTTGAAATATTCAATTATGACGAAGTACCCGAAGACACCAGAAAATATGTCCACGGATTTCTACTGTGCCATATAAGCGAAGCTTTTTTAAATTGACAATTTCGTAATAAACGTCTTTCAGAAAATCTCTCATCTGTTGAGTTCTTGTGTAAACCAATAATTACTTTAGATGTGTAATATGACTTATTGAATGTACACATGCCTACTAGGAATGGAGAAACGCTAAACGGCCCATGGAGGAATCTAGGGACCTAGTGAATTCAATCAAGGGTCACTAACTATAACCTAGTTCTGGAATGACTTTTGATGGATAAGTGTGTGTGGGATGATGGTCATAAACTGATAAACACGAAAACCAGAGAATCTGGACTGAATCTGCAAGGGATACACAAGCTTTTCTCATTCAGATGTTATCATTTCACTTGAACGGTCGATTTTGGACAATCGTCCTAAAGAGGTCAGTTCTCAGTAACAGACGAAAATGAGATTTTACAAATTCGACAATTGAACAATTTCATCGGCATCCGGCATTAATCCGCATGATGTTCCCTACTGTTTGCAATGGCACAAACAGCAGGTCTGACTGGCAAACATTGGTCAATCAATTTAAAAGATGAAACTAAATTAGCGTTGACAATGCCCCTATGGATGTGTGTGTATGGAGAATTGTTTCGTGGAAATGGCAAATTAGGGCTTGTAGGACAAGCCGCTAAACAATGAACATTTGAATAAATTCGGTACAAATATGGAAATATGATGAACCATACGAAGCAAACAGAAAATATGTCTATGGCTTTCTATTGTGCTATGAAAGCATTGAAGTCTGTCAACAGGCACAGCTATGGGATTATTGGTACAAAACAGAAGTTGAATGATGGTCAATAGAATTGTTAGCTAAATTTGCCCATAGGCTCATGTATTCAAAGTGCACCCAAATACGTCAACAGTTTACATTTTCATATTTGTTCTATAATTAACCGCAGAATTTTCAATGGAAAGTGGCCACATGCATGCTTGGGAATTTGCATTTATACTTCACTCCACAATATGACAAACATGTCCAGGTTAGTCAAAGTTTGTTTAGTCGTACATTATCTTGTTTATTTGTTCAGGATAGTGCATTTTTCCCAAAAGATAGCTGCTGACCACATGACTGTCCATGTTCTTTGAAATGCATTACGAATTGCAAAATATATTGCAAATGCATTTATCGTTCTTATCGCAACACGAAATACATTTGGTAATGTAAATTAAAATGCATTTCACTAATTGTGTATTTCACGATGTATTTGAAACTACATACATACACAATTTGTGGGCTGCATCGAATTAACGAAATTTATGTAGTTTTTTTTAAAATTTTAGACTATTTCATTGCCAGTTCTAATTTATTTATTGAATATTTTAGATGTTTTTAAATTCAGAATTGGAATTTTTTAAACCTTGAAATTATGCAAGACAGCAATACTTGACATTTTACTTTGCATTACATTGCAATACAATGCAGAATATTATGCATTACACAACATATTCTTCAATGCACACGAACAACATTACAGTGTGTATTACACAATACATTCTTCAACACATAATACATTATAATATGAATGTCACAATGCATCACAAACTGTTTAAAACATTTTAAAATGCATCCGATAGTGCATTTTCAAATACATGTCAAATACATTTGCCAAAGCAGTTTGAAGTTAAATTTGTCTCAATCAACAGAAATTTTAACTGTCTTCCAATGTCTGTGTCATAATGCATTTCTAAGTGCATTATCATTATATGTGAGAGGGTAACCAGATCGATGGGCAATTTCAGATTATCATTCAACATCTTTTGGACATTTTGCTGGACATTCCAATGATTGTATTTTTTGCTGTATTGAGTTAGAGCTACATTGTCTTAACATTGGAGCACCATCAGCTGAAGACATTACTCATGTAAGTCATGGACCCTCTTCCTGCATCAGCCCATTTTGTCCTCTGTCATGCGCTTTTAATATTGCGGATAATGACAGTGCAAGTTATTTTGGATAAAAAAATAAACGTCATCTTTGTCTTGCAAACTTTTCTTTTTACGATCTGCTGGATATATGTCACGAACTCTGAGAAAGCTGCGAAGATGTTGTTGGGCTGCAGGGCTTGTAACCGCAAGCTGTAATGTTTCCTGTCAGATGGTTTTATGGGACATTTTGAGAAGTTCAAACGGTCTTTGGGCATGGTGAAGTTGCTGAAGGCGAGGAAGATGTCCATGACATAGGACCCTGGCTGGGATTTTCACGGTATCAAAGTCGCATTCGGGGAACAGTGCCATGTTTGATGCCAAAAGGGCTTTGTTATCAAAACTCAGATATCAAACAGGATTTCCTAGCATGCCATCAACAGACAACACCGCCATGATAGCTGCACAAAGGTCTTGGCTAGACATGGTCCGAAGCAACTGCCAGCTTTACCACAGACAGCAAAGCAGGTCTCATCAAACACAGATTGCTGCAGTTGTGTCAATGGTAACATTTACAAAAAATGTCCGAAGAATGTCCCCAACTGGAATTGGGCACCAGTGAGTCATGGCCCAAGGATAACTGGGATGGCTTCACTTTTTTGAGCATGGATGTGCAATAGTAGCAGAGCCTCTAACAGTGTTCCCCAGAGATGAAATTTTCAACTTCCCTGACTTTTTCAGGATAAAGCAAATTACACTGAAAACAATAACCACTGAAAATGCATGGATGTGGCATAGGCCAATGTTAAGACTGCTGTAGTGATTGCTTCATGTCCGTAAAATTCGCACTAGATATCATCAGCCATTATTTGACAATATATGACAATTGACTCACTGAAATTTTTATGGTTTTTGGTATATTTTCAAACGCTAAATTTGCATATTGGCTTCAAAATATCAGTGTCATCTATGCTATGATGCATTTTGTGAATTACAACACAGATTGCTGCAGTTGTGTGAATGGTAACATTTACAAAATACCTCCATACAATGTCCCCAATTGGAATTGGGCACCAGTGACCCATGGCTCAACGATAACTGGGATGGCTTCACTTTTTGGCCATGGTTGCACAATACTAACAGAGGCAATTTTTGCCAACAAGTAAAGCCTCTTAACAGTGTTCACCCAGAGGTGAAATTATGTACTTCCCTGACTTTTCCAGGTTATAAAACAAATTACCCTGACAACCCTGACCACTGAAAATGCAAATATATTGCATATGCCAATGTAAGATCTGCTGCTGTGATAACTTCATATCCATAAACAGACTCACTAGACAGTAAATGAAAATTGTCTTCACTGAAATTTGTAACGGTTTTTGGTATACTTCCATACACTCACAATTTGCATATGGACTTCAAAATATCAGTGTCATATATTATACATTTTGTGAATTATTTGTGAATCATTTCAACTATAGCGATTTTAGTATTTTTTCTTACATTCATAACTAGACTCCAAATGGCATTGCCATTTGTGGTGTAATTTGTATATGAACTAGGATGCCAGACTCACCAGAAAGTAAATGAAAATTGTTTTCACTTAAATCTGTATGATTTTTATTTAGTGTTTCCCTAAATTCACAATTTACATATAGACCTCAAAATATCACCGTCATCTATGATGCATTTTGTGAATTGTTTGTGAAACATTTCAACTGTAATGATTTTAGTATTTTTCCTTACTTTCACTAGGATGCTATTAAGACTCACCGGATAGTAAGTGAAAATTGTCTTCACTGAAGTCTGTAAGGGTTTTGTGTGCTTCCCTAAATTCAGTTTACATGTAGACTACAAAATATCAGCGCCACCAATGGTGCTTTTGTGCATTAGTTGAGTGTAGACTGATAAAGTAAATGAAAAAGTGTCTTTATTGTGATTTTAAATTTATATAATTCATCATAATTCGTGATAAATCTAAAAAAAATTGATCTGTGGGAAAATGTCCAATTTGAGTCCTAATTTCATTATCAGATGGAATTGTTAGCTGAATGAAAGCAATGACTTCAATGTGTGCTTGGATTATAAGGTCACCTACGTTGTGATCTGCTTAAGGATCATTTGAGGATATAATTATGAGCATTTAAGATTGCGAAAATATAAAAGTAATGTTACTTACAACATAAGCTGATTAGCCTTGAATCTTAATTTATTTTAATTGGAGTTCGTAGGATGTGTTACAGGATGATTTTTGCTAGGAATTTCGTAGTGTTCAAAGAACTATGTTTTATGAAAATACACGTAGATTATCATGACATGTGGAAAATGACATTTGACAATTTATAGGAATCCCTACATTTTGAGTTGTTTTTTAAATGACCTTTGTCCACACTATTTATCGATCGAAAATTACTTTAAAATTTGGTTGTTTGACTATTTGATCAAAATCATGTACACTGCCACAAATGCACGATTTTACCAGCAATTATTAACCAAACGATGTATGTTATCAATCCAGATTGCCAAACACTAGCCTATTGAGGGATTTAGCAAACAAGCAGTTTTTTCATCGTTTGTCATTCCTAAATCAGCCATTAGCTCGTCAAAGATGAGAGTTCATTGTTTTTCCAAGCCAGAGGAAGTAGCGCAAATCTGAAGTTAATCCCATATTAAATCGGATAGATGAGTTTATCTTTGGCATATACACACATCTAATGTCTCCTAGGTAAAAAGAGGACTCAACACCTTCACCTGAAGTAGTCGGAGCAATTGGGCGTCAAGTGGAAGATAAGTTTCGAGTGGTTATTTACTTAAAAACTGAGTACTTATCTTCTAAGCTTGAACTTGACCTAATAAGTCATACAAAAATGAATCTCAACACTTAAGGCTTTGTCTAGAAATCAAACTTTTCAAAAAGTAAACACAAAAAACGCCAAGTGTTTTAATTTCAGCATCTCGACTTTTATTGTTGCATCATTTTTGATGGTAGCCAATATAAATTGCAATTTTAATAACAAAAAAAAATAATTCGAAATTGAAATGAAAATTTTACTTCAAAACATTTTTAATAAATTCAAATTCACTTCACGACTATCTTGAAAAGTTTCAAGAAACAAGTCGATGCTCCAGTAAGTGAGAGCTTAGTTTTAGATAATTTCTAAATTAACTACAATATTTTTTCAAACTTTTCCCACTATGTTTAGTCATGTATATTTTTAGGTTTGCTTTTCTTTACTGCTTACAGCTACAATGTATATTTTAAAATTTCTCATATTTGCTCATTTCACGCTTACTATTTTCCCAAGTATTTTCTCGTTTTATTTGAATTTATCAAAAAAGAAACGAGTCCTTGAATATCCAGAATTACCACATGATTCATACATTTTTACGAGATATCTGCTAATTTCTGTTAAGTATCAAAACTTTTCAGCTATAGCAATTCATAAACTGAAAAAAAATGGACATTTTAACACTTTCATTACCACTGAGCTTCATAGCTTTTGCAACGAATTTATGAATTGGTGGTACCCAAAAACGTCACCAGTGTGTCGAATGGGTTAATTCAATTCAATTCAGGACCCTACAATCAGTAATGGCATGCCATATGCTCAGTTTATTAGATGTTTACCACCTTTTGAAATTCTTAATTTAGAAAAAAAACTTTCCGAATGTAGCAAGAATATGTAGATTCAACATGTAAAAACATCAAAAATTCAACTTGAAAAACAGCTAAAATAATGTTTAACTCTTTCGTTACCACTGAGCTTCATAACCTTTGCAGTGAATTTATGAATTGCTGGTACTCAAAAGTGACACCAGTGTTGAAAGGGTAAATTCAATTCAATTCATTGCTCTACTATCAGCTATGATATGCCACATACCCAAGTTGCTGGATGATTACAACCTGTTGAAATTGTTAATTTTGAAACAACCTTTCTGACAGTTTGTAACATGTAAATTTCGTTTAACGTTTCCATAAGAGCCTTGGCATTTTTGTGGGGATCCTACTGAGACGTACAAAGTAAGCATGCAGAGACTGGGATCTGACCATTTGTGTTGACCACAAGCATCTCATCAATTTCGCCCGCATTGAAAAGTGCCCCAAGATGGCAGTTTCGATAGCAGACCAGGACGTTTTTGTCTGCTTTCGTGTAGCTTTCTAGCAGATTGCATTTTTTCTTTCAAATGGTGAGTGTAAATGCAAAGAGTGAGAAGAAAGCGCAGATAATGAAATGTCTGTCTCAATAATAGGCAGACACAGTCAACCCGCATAATGCTGCACATAAATAGGGCGTTTTTTTGCCAGTCAGACACAAATCTCTCCAGGGGCTTCAACGTTTGATTACATTTAAACGTGAATTCGCCATTGATGTCAACTCGCTTCAATTCTGCCATCGATATCAACGCCAATGGTGGGAAAAAAATCGCACTGACAGACCCCTGGCTTAACATCGTCAGAGGGTCTTTAACGTGTCTGCACACGTTTTAAATGCTATCCCAAAAAGAAAATGATTCGTTTTCCTGAAACACTGTCTGAGGATGTGGATATATTTTTTCTTAAGAAATAGTCGCTGCTAACAACGACTATAATAGAGTCTGTGTGTTGGTTGAATCAGTGTGTGGCTTCAGCTATTTTTTTTGTTTGTTTCTGGCTCGTAGAGGACCTTTGCTGACTTCCCAGTTGTGTTTTCAAAATGCGATTCCGAGAGCTATATCGATCCGAAACTATTATGAGGTTTTTATCACCCACAAAAACATTTTCTCGTAAAATGGTAAAAAAAAACTGATATTAAGGATTGGAGATCTAAACATGGAGATCAGCAAGATGGCCTGTGGTCAAAGGATTGCTCTGGCAAATTTGTGTACAAATGCCCTCAGAATGACTTCCTAACGTGGTTTATCTGAGCTCGCATGCAGTTAAGGTATTAAAGTTTTATTGGTAAATCTGTATGTCTAACAAATAAAAATAAAAGACGCTATTTCGAATGGATACGACATAAAACGTTAGAAAGTTTAGGATTTGTTAAGAAATAAGTAGACTTGTATAAAATACAAAAAAACTCGTATACTTCTAATTAAAACCTTTAATATTTTTTAAAATTTTTTAAAATTTTTAAAAATTGCGCAAAGGCTTTCAGCTAATTTTACTACGCGATATATACTGTACATGTATATTAGATATAATTCGATAGTATCGTTCCTAAATTCGCTATGCACCTTACTTGACAAGAAAAATAACGAAAAATAACCTTGGAATCTGCATGTCTATAAGGATGTCTTAAGCATGTCTTAGGATTGGTTGAGAAATAAGTATACTTTGTATCCAAAAAAAACTTGTATACTTCTAATTAAAACCTTATTTTTTTTTTAATTTAAAACAATTGAGCAAAGACTAGAGATATAAGAAATAAGTATACTCGAATACAATACAAAAAACCGTGTATACATCTAATTAATATCTTGAATATTTGAAATTTAAAACCATTGAGCAAATAAACTATTTCAGTTAATTTTACAAAACTATATACGTACATGTATTTAAGATGTGATTAGATAGTATCGTTCCTAAATTCGTTATGCACCTTACATGACAAGTAAGCTAACGAAAAATAACATTGAAATCAGTACGGAAGACATTTTAAAGTAATTTTCATTTTTCGCTGACTTGTTTTCATCAAAATGTCCAAGTTACGAATTTTTTAATTTGCTATTATCCAGCAATACTCTTATGTTGTCATCATAAAATCTTAAATATAAACATTTTTTGGCAAAGAAAGTTTAGGATTGGTTGAGAAATAAGTATACTTGTATACAAAAAACCTGGTACTTCTAATTAGAACCTTGAAAATTTTTTTAACAATTAAAACAATTGAGCAAAGATACTGGAAGACATTTCAACGTAATTTTCATTTTTCGTGAACTCGTTTTCATCATAATGTCCAAGTTATGGATATTTTAATACGCTATAATCAAGCAATATGTTTCGAGAACCAAGTTGTCTATTTCAAATTTCACTATGCTAAACTCCAGCACACCTCGTAAAATAAAATATAAACTGGAAGAAACTTTTGGACAGATATGAAATGGCTTCGTCTTTGGCCATAAACCAGGTTTAATACCTGATCTTTGGAATTTTATAATAAAAAAAACCAAAAGGAGATTCTAGGGCCAAAGAAACTCGAGTTTTGTTGCAAAAATAGCACGCAACTAACACGGATCAAAACATGACGCTAGAATGATGAGAGCAGTTTTTTTTTAAAAAAAAAGCTAAATCCCTAGCAAAAAAACGCCTTACTTCAGAGGGTACAGGATATTAAATGACGTTGAAAAGAAGATAAGAAGCGGAGTAAATCCCGAGTATACAGAAACGAAAAAGTCGATAAAATTCCGAAATAACACATGATCTCACAAATAATCCCTTATCCAATCACCGATACCGAAATACAGGGTGATCAAAATACAAATAAAGGACGAATTTTAAGGGGACACACTAACATGCTGTCTTTCACCACTGGTAAAGTCTAAGGAATATGTTCATTTCCATGAATGATTTATACGCATCCAAAATACCAATAAAATTAGCAAAAATTGTCAAATAAATCGAATCTAGCTACGTTCAAAAACAACAAAACTACCCTAACCACTTGTGTATTAAATATTTGTATGAATTTACAAAAGCACTTACAGGGTTACCCACTTGAAGTTGTCACAGAAAAATTCACCAAAATCACCATATACATGTAGAAAATATGTAGAAATACGAGTCTTACCTAGAAAAACAATAAAATCAACTGTTAGATATCAAGAAATATTCAGAAAATTATTTTATGACAATAGAATCACAATTGAATCAAACCTTGGCAATTGAGGCTTTGAGAAAAAAGCTATTACGACTTACAAACTTCATTCAATGAATGATTAGTTATTTTCGTGAAACTATTGTAAAATTATCATATTGTAAAATATGTAGCAATACGAGTTTTACATAGAAAAACAAAATCAACTGTTAGATATTAAGAAATATTCATAAAACTTATCTTGTGACAACAGTATCAGAATTGTATCAAATCTTGGCAATAGAGGCTTTGGGAGAAAACCTATTACGAATTAACAACTTCATTCAATGAATGATTAGTTATATTTCTGAAACTAATGTAAAATTATCTCATTGTAAAATAATCATATTGTAAAATATGCAGAAATACGAGTCTTATCTAGAAAAACAATAAAAACAACTGTCAGATATCAAGAAATAGTCAGAAAACTTATCTTATGACAATATTATCACAATTGTATCAAAGCTGGCAATTGTGGGATTGGGAAAAAACAACCCATTACGAATTAAAAGCTTCATTCAATTAATGAACAATGTTACGAATGAACAACGTGTCACGAAAATAACTGCTTAGTTATTTTCGCGACACTACTGTAACATTATCTTGAAAATTACTCAATCCAAATGAGACAATGAAATAAATTTAAACTCAAAACTTAGCACTAAATCATGAAGCTGTATATCAAAGTGAAACAATCACAAAAGTCATTGTTTTCAACGTGACGTCACGACTACTACATTCAACTTTTAGAGTTATCCCATGGATTAAGCCCAATGTCAACTAAGACGTAAGCAACAGACATTAGGCAGAAGAGACCTCATTGATTTTCCACATCTGCAGTAGTCTACTAGTCTCAAGAGTCAAGCTTCAATTTCATATTAAAAACATGAAGAGCTTGATGAATCATTCAATACCTTGACTGCCTTTAAGCACTGCGCTTTATGGCAGAAAAAAAACTGTCATAATACGAAAAAGTTTTTAAACTACTATAAGATGGTATAAGACGGTCTTCAAAACTGCCTGTATAAATAAAAGGGTATTTCGAACCATTCTCCAGGCCCAATTTCCATTTCAAAAAGCTAAAATCCCATCTTCGTATAGATTATTTGAAGAAATCAGACGAAATTACCGAGCACATCCAACAGAAAAAATCCCAATGAAAATAAAAGAATTTCAATGAACGACCTGAATTTAATTGAAAAATCGACGATTTCATTGGTAAAAATTTATAGATTATTTGATGATTTCAGACGAAATTATCGAGAAAATACAACAGAAAAAATCCCAATGAAATTAAAAAATTCAATAAACCACATCAATTTAATTGAAAAACCAATGAATTTCATTGCTAAAAAAATTTCAAGCTTTCAAATAATCATTAAAGTAGTCTAAATTAATTAAAAATAAACATAAACCTTCAAGATAATAATTTCCAACGGAATATAAGATTGAGTAGACCTCAGTAAGACAATGTGCAATCAGAAGTATTAACTTTCCAGACAGTGTAAACCAACGGGGAAAATTTATAAATCTGAATATCTGGAAATAATAAAATACATTTTATGACAAAGCAGAAAGATATAATGACAGTGCTTGGAAGTAGTAAAACTTTGTCCTTTGGCAATCTCATTTCTGTTTTTAAAATTGCAGTAAAATGTGACGCAATTGCAGCACGAAGAATTATTGAAAATTCGCTAATTAAATGGTGATACCATGCAAGGTATTTAATAGCAATTAACGTCAATGTGGGGGATGATTTTACGAGCAAAGGTTTCGTGGATATCTGGTTGCTATAAATCACAAAACCGATTTTAATTAAGCACCGTTATCGGATGCTGTACAAAATTCTAGCATCACAAAATTTTAATTAACAATCCTAGAGCTTCGGCTAATTACAAATATAGTACTATCTTACTTTTCATTTCCGCTAATAATGAAATACTGTATTATAAACTAGTTATCAGGTGGAATCAAATGGATCCCATCAGAAGTAATATAATTTCCACCACATTAATTCATTTTATTTTGATCATGCTCTGATCACGTTTTCCCTAATTTAGTTAATTGTGAACGTAGTGATTTCATAATGTTTTCTACATCACTAAATTGTTTTTTTTAAATAAAAAACAGCTGAACCGTTGACAGACTACTCAAAATCATTAAATTCGATCCAATGTAACAGAATAATTTCTACAAAAATTTATCATGACTTTCAAGAAATACTTTGTCAGCTTTGATCGCTGTTATTTGGTCACATTTGCCAAATTTCCGGATTCACTTCACCAATTAACAAAAATTAAAAACATTTTAACAAGATAAACATCTTGGTAAACCATTATCTCGATCAAATTCAGTGTAATGATTTCTACTACCATAACATCACTGATGAAATATTTTATGAAATATTTGCTAATTTCGCCAGCTCTCAAATTTATGATTTGGCAACGTTTTCCCCATTTATGGAAGAATTTCTCCAAAAAAGGAACAATAAAATAAAAAAATCACATTTGAACACTTTGACCAACCTTAAACCATTAATTTCGATCAACAGGAATATATTGATTTTCAACAAAAATAATTTGACAAACTTTCAAGAACTACTTTCTAGCTTTGCCATCTTTGAATGCTGTTATTAAGCTTAGGTAACATTTGCCGAATTTCTGGAAAACTTTCTAAACCATTAATATTGATCAAATTCAGTATGACAATTTCTCCAATATGATTTATGATTTGGCAACTTAATTGTCACATCCAGTCGAATCATTGATTTCAATCAAAAGTAATATACAGTAGAACCTCAGTAAGTTGACCATCCAAGGGACAGTTGCAAACTGGATAATCTTCATGAATAATTTTATTAAAATGTTCATAATACAGTTCCAGTATTGCTAGTGTGCTGCAAATTTATCCAGCAATTACACTACTGAACATGTAGTACTAGAACTGTAGTAGAAACACAGCAATGTACAGTCCAAAATCAACTACAACTTCTAAAAAGACAGTTTCTGTTCAGGTGTGTACAATACAAGTTTTGCAAACAGCCAATACATTTAATCAACCATGACTTAACATCTTGAGACCATTCTGGTCAACAAACAGTAAATTATTGGTCAACAAACAACATACGAAGGTGCAGGTGGTCAACATGTACAGGTCATCTTCCATTTAGTTAATGTGGTGACTGTTTGGTCAGTTACAATGTGGTCCCCAAGTAAAAATATCATTAGAAACAATTCAGATTGCCAATTGTCTGGAAATGACTATTATTGTTTTAGAATTATTTGAAATGTTATTAAATGACATGCGTCCAAATTCAATTGATGGGTATGATTTCACGAGCCATTGATAGCT
>JAQGAF010002571.1:0-21753 GCA_034687865.1 Kryphioiulus occultus
ATAATAGATGGCAGCACATGCGACTGTGAGATGCTAAAGGTCAATGGACTTGGCCTGAAATCCGTCCAAAAAGCAAGCCATTTCCGTTACACTTAAATCCACTACTATACGGACAGAATGAAAATAAAGATTTACATTTCAAATATTTTTCTATTGTTGCTCTAACGGAGTTTCCCTAGAGATGATATTTTCAATCTCCCTGACTTTTTTCCAGGATTTAAAAAAAAGTCCCTGACAACTGAGAATAAAAATGCGAACTGCTAATGGAAGGAATGCTATATTTAGTGCTTATTATATATAAAAACAGAAGATAAAACACAAATTTTCACAAGAAAACGGCAAGTTTGGATTAGTTTTTAAAATTTCTTTTACAGAATTGCTGGCATCTCTTGACTCCTAATTTTCATGCCCACCAATAGCTAGTTTTGCAAAATCTGTTATTGATTTGTTAAATTTCCTTAACTTTTTCAAAGTAAATCAAGGTGGTAACTACTGCGCCATAAATTACTGTATCAGAAACACATCAGCTAAACAGGGCGTTCTTTTTATGATAACAGACTGCGTGTCATTGTTAACTTGAAAACAAACTAAATTCCCTATTATTGAATTGAACACTGCTTATTTAAATGCAAGGAATAGCATACGATAACAGTTTAAATATTGAGAGGTAAAGGTAGCCACATAGCCAAGACCCAAACCGCCATATATACTAGGCTAACTACCATTCGTACGCTCAATTATCGTTTTAGACCTTAAAATAAGATAAACATCTGATAGTTTCTGACTCAATATCATTTCAATTAGCATTATCTGTGTTATCTGATAAACCAAATATGTGATTCATTATTTTGAGTTCACGTCTTTCAGAATAAAAAAATAGTTCACTTGTAACGACATATCGACTTCCTATTACAGTAACAAGACGGTATATCGCACCTAAATAACAAACTTGATCATTCAGTTTGTTATAAAATGACTAAGTCCATAAGTAACATAAATTTTAAATTGAAATTGCTGCTCGCTATTGTTGTGATTGCTATGCTCAGCTTCTGGGCAACTGGAATGTCGAATTTCGAGTGGTAAGAATGCCCCAATTTTTCTACAATTATCTTAAATGCCTAATTAAAGCTGCCAATCGCATTTTTCAGGCCAAAAGTTGTCTATATACAATACGGAGACAATCCAACGTAAGTTTTAATTAGTCTGCATATAAGCTTAAATAATTGCTTTTTTAATGGTAGGATTTCCATAATTTTTCTACATGCTCTGAATTTAGAAATACATGTATAATTAGTAATACCGTATGCATAATAAATGTCAACAATTCCATTTTCCAGAGAAACAAAGCCTTCTCTACAAAGCGAAGTCAAAGCAACGTAAGTTTAAATTTGTCCAGATGTAAAGCTGCGTTTGTACTATACTGTAAACAAAATGTGTTATACCGTGTACATGTGTAGCAAAGTTATACAATTTGTTTTAAAATGAGTTAAAAAAAATTATTTAACATCTTAGTATTGATGACCCACGTAATAAAGTGGACGTTTTATGACAAGTTTCCAAGTATAGACTCACTAAAACATGTTGTACAACAAAGTTTTACAATGTCCTTTGATATTTACTCACACATGATGGACAAAAATGCTACACAACATCATGTATTAACCATCATCATTTTGAAACAAGTTTTATAACTTTGCTACATAAAGTTTTGATATAATAGTATGTCCAGTTTTTTACACGTATGGTGTATGGCGTCAGGAATATAGCAAGTTGTGCAACAGAGTTAAAATGGTAAAGCTTTTTACATGTACATGTATGAAAAGTGATGATGAGAAATATTTATGCGAATCGCAGTTAGTACATTGTACCCGAGTCATGGATATTTTAAATTTAAAAAAAAAGTTGTACAACAGAGTTCAAAACTAATTTGTTATATCACGTTTTGTGATAAACATTTTACATGTATTGTAAACCGATAGTTTGGGGTTGTTTTGCATGCCACAAGTTCAGCAGTCAGTTGAGGCCTTACTTAACAAGGACATCACATACTTCATAATGATGAGAAGTATTAGCTTACTGATGAAGTGTCAATGCTTTATGCAGTATCTAACAAATTCTAAACTAATCGAGAATTGCATTTGTTCCCATTTCTTTCCTGGCGCAGAAACACAAGTTCACAACCATCATCACATCCTCCTCAGCAAAACATCGTCTTCTTGAAGACTCACAAGACAGGAGGCTCGGCCATCCAGAACCTATGCTTGAGATACGCCGTGACCCATGACCTGCTAATCGCCCTTCCTCGCTGGTACAACTACTTTGGCCATCCCAAGCCCTTCGAGAAATCCATGATTGCTCAGCCCCTCAACGGCCGGAAGTACCAAGTGTTCGCTCACCACACACGTTTCAACTACGAGAACATCAAAGACCTAATGCCTGAAGATTCCGTGTTTTTCACCCTCTTACGAGAACCAGCATCCTTGTTCGAATCGTCATATGCCTACTATTACTTGCAGGGTATATTCAACATGTCTCTGAAGGAATTGGTGAGCCTCAACAAGTCCCACATCGACCTTCTTAACCAGAGGGCACTCGGTAGAATCGGTAGGAACCAGATGACCTTTGACCTGGGGGCAGAAATCGAGCAGTTCGAGAACGAAGAAGAAATTCGGAAGTTGGTAGACACTCTGGATGACCAATTTCAGCTGATCATGATTCAGGAGAGGATGAACGAATCCTTGGTGTTGCTCAAGAATTTGCTGTCTTGGACGACTGACGACGTGGTAGTTCTGCATCTTAATGCAAGACAGGACAAGGTGAAGAAGAAGCTGACCCCTGAACTGAAGGCCAAGATATTGTTCTGGAACCAGGCTGACTCGTTCCTCTACGAGCATTTTTCAAAAAAGTTTGACGCTAAAGTGAAAGCGTTTGGTGAGGACAGAATGAGGGAGGAAGTGCAAGAGTTGAGGACGAGGATAGATCAATGGTACACATTTTGTGCCTACAAAATGAATCATAATGCCACTTGGGTTTCGGGTAACATCGAAGGTTTTCAGCTGGGCAAAGTGCACAACGAGACTTGCGAATATCTTGTCAAAGACGAATTGATTTTTACCAGTGAGCTGATAGAAAAACAATCGAACTTAGTGTCCAGGACGGCGATTTAAAAGGAGTTTGAAAAAGTTTTTCACGAGTTTATTGTCTCGGAGATTATCTTTGCCATCCAATGAGGACATGCAATGTGCTGTTAGATGAACACAATTCACAAACAGAGTCACTCCAGGATGAATCTGATTTTATAGAACACCGACAAATACATGTTTATGTAGCTCAACAACGAATAATGCGTCGCAAAGAACAACGTTTTTTCGGGTAAAACCTTTTAGAATGTTAGAAACCCAACATTGACACTCAGTTTTTAACAGACGGACGTACATTTCGAATATGGGATAAAGCGAATGACAATACCAAACTCACGTACGTTTCGAACGTGCATTTTCTAGGCGTTTAGAGCTTTTAAATCACGCGCTGTATTTTTACCAGACACGCATTTTTTCAACGTGTAAAGTTATCAATTAAAACGTGAAGAGAATTACATTAATCTACACAATTTTAATTCAAGAAACCATTCCGTGAATTGAACCTATCTACCAAATTTCAGCACTCCATGACTTAGCGAAGTATTTAAAAAAATTAATTGTAAAATGGCGAAACGGACAGACGCTGAAGCAGTTGACTTAAAAGGTTTCAAACAGTATTGGCATACGAAAATACTGATTTATTGTAGGGTCTTCATCATAAATGTACATCATAAATACCATATACCATTTCAACCTAGTGGTTTCTTGATCATAATCAATAATGTAATGTTGTAAAATATTGCTTCACTGAAATTCACGGACGGTAGTTTATTTATACAAAAGACGAAAAATGGAAACTTGTGGAAAAATCACTGGTCTATGTACGATCTGAGCAGAATTTTGCCTTTGGATAAAAAATCACTATGTCAGACATTACGTCAGTTTTTAAAACAGCAAATTTGCAATCTCTAGTAAAAATAACAGAAGCATGGTCCCTCCAGTTCAGTAACTTCGTTGCTTCCTGTCCCTTTTAATTTTCCAATAGAAATTTCTAATTACAGCAATGAAACCTTGCTCTACTTGCTATCACGATAAGGATGAACAAATAGCGTTAATCAGGGGACAGCTCCAGATAACAGTTATTTTTACCGATAAAACTTTTGATAATTAATGTGAGATTGGAAAACATTTCATGAATGCTTGTTCAGATTGCTTGAGCTGCGACCGCTTTGAATTACATGCTGTACCATTCATTTTAAAGAGTACACTGATTTTAATCATGTATGTTCGGAAATTCAAACGAAAATGCAAATACTGCTTAATTCCGGTTTTCATAATATTTGTGTTCATACTTATAATTTGGCAATCAAACGAAGACGATTTTCTTAAACCGTGAGTATCAATTAGGTAAATCGCATTTTTCGTTTTTGCTTAAAATTATAAAACGCTAAGATTGCAATTCCACTCCATCAACATTTTTTTAAAGCATTTTGAAACATGCGTAAAGTCAAATGTAATTCACTGCTGCCCAAGCTGAATAAAGTTTTTCGCCCATGGCATGCATATTGAGTATCTTTAACGTAAATTATTTTTGTCTCATAAGACTTAAAGTTGCACCTCGTTTGACAAGTTTTTTGTTCTCTTTTTCACAGAAAAGATGGCTCCGCCATCGAATCGTGCATCGTTCAGAAAAACATTTTTTATTTAAAAATTCATAAAACTGCATCGTCCTCTGTATTAAACATGTGTATGAGATACGCTATCGAACATGGCATACTGATGGCAATTCCGAGACAGTATTATTATTTTGGCCATCCAAAACCCTTCGAGAAGAAGATGGTTCCCAAACTAAACCCTGGATATGAATATAATATTCTCTGTCACCATACACGTTTTAATTACCACAATGTTCATGAGTTTATGCCCGATGATGCAGTGTTATTTACAATGCTAAGAGAACCTACAGCGTTATTTGAATCTGCCTTTACCTACTACCACCTAGAAGATGAGTTTGGTATAGCATTGGAACGCTTCGTGAATGGTAGTAATTCGGAAATTAAGTGGCACAACATGCGTTTTGGTGGCAGAATTGGTCGAAATCAAATGGCATTTGATTTGGGCGTGAATGTGAGCCAATTTGACAACGAAACCGCAATTGAAAAAATTGCTGAAGATTTAAATAAACAATTCCACTTGATTATGATTAACGAGAGATTGAACGAATCTTTAGTGCTCTTAAAAAATCTCCTATGCTGGACCACTGATGACGTTGTGATGTTACATACCAACGCCAGGAAAGACACTTTTAAAAAGATCCTCAGCCCAGAAATTAAAGCGAAAATACTGGAATGGAACAAAGCGGACAAAATTCTTTACGATTACTTCTTGAAAAAATTCGACGAAAGAGTAGTCGCATTTGGAGTAGAAAACATGAAGAAAGAAAAGGCAGAAATGCAAGCTAGAATAGAAATGTGGTACAGTTATTGCATCGAAGAAACTGCATCAGTCCAAGATTCAGATTTGAAACAGTTGAAATTAAGAAACGTAAGAAACATTACTTGCGAGTATTTAACTAAAGACGAACTGGAATTCGATTACCAGATAATTCAACGGCAACGTCCATTCAGATATATTCAGTTGTCAAACAAAGATCATTAGCCATTCCTCCAAGCATTGATGCTGTATGATGCCTGATCGTCATGAGACTCAAGAGGCGGATTTTGGTAACTGCACGGTCTCGGTAACCGCACCGTCACCTTAATGCAAGACAGGACAAGATGAAGAAGAAGCTGCCACCTGAACTGAAGGCCAAGATATTGTTCTGGAACCAGGCTGACTCGTTCCTCTAAGAGTATTTTTCAAAAAAGTTTGACGATAAAGTGAAAGCGTTTGGTGAGGACAGAATGAGAGAGGAAGTACAAGAATTAAGGACAAGGATAGATCAATGGTACTAATATTGTACCTACAATATGAATCATAATGCCACTCGGATTTCGGGTAACATCGAAGGATTTCCGCTTTGCAAAGTGCACAACGAGACTTGCGAATATCTTGTCAAAGACGAATTGATTTTTAGCAGTGAGCTGATAGAAAAACAATCGAACGTAGTATCCTGATCTTATATAACGCCAACACACAACTAAACAACGAATTTATACCGAAATAAAAACAGTCAAAACAAAAAACAGCGAGTATCCCTTATTTGGCTTCAGTACGGCAATGTCAAATTTGCAAAATTAAAATAAACTTTGAGCATCTGAGTACACCTAATTAAAAATCCAAATCAAAAAAGTGCTACATACGTTGGCGTTGATTGAATTCGTTTATTCTAAAATTTCAATAATTATCCCACAATCAACAACATTAATTAAAAACATCATTTATTTTCAAGAGCAGTTTTCTCTCTTCCATACATGTACATATTGGTCGATGGGGGAACTCAAAAGGCCAGGGGAAAATAAACATTTTAACCTGGGAAAGTCAGGGGATTTTATTTTACCCAAGCTGTGGGAGCCCTGGTTAATTCTCCAGAATTATTCCAAAATTTAATATTAACATGTATACTGTACTTGTACAGTGCACGCTTTTTATATTACATGTACAGTCAGCATTATTCTTCATGTTCATGTTTCGGCATTCAGTTATTTTAATCGTGAATTTATAGTTTTTTGTTACGAATCGCAAAATTTATACCTTTTATACATTTGCAAAATTTTATATCTACATGTAGTCTACATGTCGCCGGAGGGAGGAGAGAGGAGAGAGGTTGGCTGGTACGTACTGACGGGGCAGGTTCATAAATTGACGAGTTCAATCTTTATCGCATGTTTGCAAATCGCAATCGCTACTCGCTACATGTAGTTACAGAAGCGAGAAAATGGTGGTGAAGCTGGTTCGTTCAATGGGTGAATTAAATGCAACAATGCCGTATAGTACAATTATTTATTTTATGGATGACTCAAGTTTAACTTTCTGATTACCAGTTTTCTGACACTGCTCGCCAACCGACATTCGTTGTTGTATATACTGTACTATGTTTTCGTTTTGTTGGCTCAATTTATTTGATTTTTACTCATTGTGTTTTACTCGTGATTTTCAGCATCTCCAAAAATGACGATTTTTACCACGCATCGCAAATCACCAAGGCAGACAGTGTTTATAAAAGGTATTTCTAATGAGATAAGAGATGATTGAATCAGAGTGATATACGACTGTGGCAAAATTATGGGAAAAATATGCGTATTCCGAATATTATTTCGATGGCTCAAAGCACAAAATAGCAGATCCATTTTTGGGCAAAATAAGTGCATTCGGAATTGCATAGTTGTGCACAGATTATAGTACGTTAAAAACAACAGCGACGTGTAGTAATATTACTGCATTAATCTGACAACATTTGCTATAAATATTACAATGATGAGTGCCCGACTGAGACTCGCAATATTAGAACCACCATAATAATCAATTGTATTAAATGTTTCTGCCGTTTTCCATTTCCGAATCTCTCTGTACAATTCGTCCTCATTTGGCAGATATGGATTATGTGCTGAAATAGTGAAAATTAATTTACGTTATTGTAAAATTCGTATAAAATCCCAAAATCCACATGAAGATTATTCAGACTCATACTTACTTATTGGATCTGTATGACCCCTTATCAACATGTAATATAAATTTTTCGAAAGATCAGCTGCATTCGTATGGTCCGGACTATTTATTGGATGACGAAATGAGCACCAACTATAGTCGCCGTCAATATCGTACATTGCAGAGGTCGTGTACTGTAAGAAATGCAGGAATGATAAGTCTACTATACTTATTTACAAAGAGCTGTGCAAATGTAAGTACATGTAAAACCATAATTTAAATTATTGCCAAGTAAAAGAAACAAAAGCCAAAATTATTGGCATATTTTCGCAGTAGGTCTGATTTTATTGTTAGTGTGAATTTATTTATCATCTTTATAAATAATACTAATGCAGCTCGTTCTGATATTTATCATCGAAAAAGTTATGTTAATCGCATTTTGGTATTACAGCAAATTTCGCAGTTTAGTTGTATAAATTGGTTTTATTGCATATTTTTTATTAACTATGCTTACATCAAGCGTGAATACTCACATCAAACTGCCTCTTCAAATGGCCAATAGATTTATTAACTTTATAATTTGCTACGTCTATTGTTCGCTTGTCCTTTTTTCTACAGACAGTAAGATCAAGGCCAGATAACTGAAAAAGTGGCAAAAATGCAAAGAAACACAAAATTAAAACTAAACAATATGAAAATTAATTCTCATTTGTATTATATAATCTAACATTATAATAGTGATTATTTGGAAAATAATTTTGTTTACCGTCAGGGATTCAGAGGGGGCACAGTTCCTTAATTTTTCAGCAACCACAAAATGTTAAGATTTGTCACACTTTCAGTATAACATACATTTGAAGGCTATTCCTAAATCAATGCTTATGGCGTTTACGATTTCCTGATGCATACCCAACATTAACCAAGTTCAAAAATGAGGCTACGTTAGGATGGCCAGGAAGGCAAAGTGTAAAATCAACAAATCTGGTAGTATTTAATTTATCTCAAATGTCATTTTTTAGCTTTGTTAAAAATACAAGTACATTGTCCCATTAACCTCCATATGACTCTGGAATGAATCCAGCACACTTCCTACTCACCTTTTCCTTGTCATCAGTGAAAGCAATTCCAATAAATCCATTTTCGCTTTCAATTTTGCCCCCGATGTAAAATTTAACAAACTTGTCAGTGACCTCTGACATCAAAACGTAATCATTGCAAAATCCATCCTTGCACTGGCTAGGACTTTTTACATACTGATGACAGGATCGTTCTTTACCACACTGGCTAAAACTGGGAGCTTTAATTTAAAAAAAAAACTTTGCTTAACTTCATGGAAAACTGGAAATTGATCTTTCAAGCAGAATATACGTACGAAATTCATTGAAGAATATCGGCATTGATTTTACATGGGTCCAATAGTACTTTCCTCTTATAATAGTGGCTCTAAAATGAACAGAAAACAGACCTATTATGGTGGCTAAATAAGTCTGTAACTTTTTCTTGGCATCTTTACCAAGTATAGTTCCTTTAATAACGGCTTTACATACAGTCCTGTTTTAATAGGTGCAAAAATTAAATACTTACAAAAATTCTATGCTATCAAAGTTGTCACCAGGTGCCTTCCAATTGAGTTTGACACTAGTTTTATATCCTTGGTTGGTATTAAATACAGTATTCGACTCGTATAAACTTTCTCCTGGATTGCAATCCATAGTTTGAAATCCTTCTGGCACATCAACAAAATTTCCAATAAAAGTTGGTCTTGTGGATAATGACGATGGAAACCTTTGGCGAGCTTGCAATAGAAGTCCATTTAGTTTGGAACCCTCAATTTTTACTGGAAATAAAAATGGTCAACAAACATTAAAAATAATATTTGGGGCACATTTATGAACTAGCGCTCTCGTGTTTATCAAATGGACGAGTTTTTTGCACGCAGTTATTACAAAATAGTAGCCCTTGGCAAGAATTTGAAAATTAACCACCAATTATACGTTGACCAAGTAGGTATCTGCATACTTATAATGATTAATGGTTACAGATTGTTGTCTACTTGTAGTGCCAGAATCTTTATTGCTTATTGACGTCACTCAATTTGAAATTTGAAGGATGATCAATTTCTAATGTTATTTTAAAATTGGTTTGGCCCGTCAAGGTGCATTTCAGCGCAGAAATCACTACAACCAGAATAATTAGAACGGGTTCTAATAATTCGATCATAAACAAGTTGTTATAAACAGGCCTCCATTTGCTAAACAATGCACCATTACAAATTAATTAAATCAAAAGCATAGATATAAAGATAGGGATATCACGACAATCACCTTAGCAATTCAGCTGTAAAACATCAAGATGTAAAAAAGTTGTAACCTGTGGGCGATATAATTTTTCCACTGGGCAATAACTAAGCAACATGCTTTTAATATACTGTAGTAGACCATCGAACTTTGAAAATTGCTGATTATCGGGATCTATATTCACGACAAAACAATGGAAAAATTCCGCTTTTTATTACAAAAAAGTGAAAGCTAAGAACTTGGAAAAATACGACACATTTGTATGCTGTAGAAGTTTTAGATTTATGAATAATATTTGTACCACTCATCAAATTAAAATTGACATTAGACACGCCCTCTCAAATCCCACAACTTTCGTTTTTGCTTCATGAAGTGTGGATTACAGGGTGGATTGGGTAACAAAAGTAAAATACGCGTATAAAGCTGTTTGCATTTGGAAATGATGACGTATTTATACAAGAAAGAAAAACATGTTAACTACTCAATATTGCAGGTCCTGACTGCCTGACAGCAGTTCAGCTCAGTATTTTTTGCACAAAACCATGCCAGGAGCGAAAAACGTTTTCTGAATTAATGAAGGACGGACAACTTTTGCTAACCAATTTTATTTTTCGTTTGTTGTTTTCGCCAACTTTATGCTTTTCATTTATCTTAGTCTCGATAAGAAAACGCCACAAAAATCTCTTAACTGAGTAACCACTCACTTTCTCGGCGAAAGAAAATTTTGTTTCCAGCCCTCTCATCAAAGACCCCACCAAACACTGAAAGTCACTTTAATTTAAAAAAACCATAAAATCAAAAGAATAAAAAAGCAATTGTAAGTGAAAAGATTCGTAGATTTTATGCTGGCAGGGTTTTTACGATGAGCAATACTGTCGGTTTTCCCACCATTTGCGATCCACCTTAATTAGGAAAACATCTATTTGCCGTACCTTCATCAAGGAATAGCACATTTTTATTCTTAAAATAGTGAAACATTCTTAGTGAAACAAGTTGGAAAGATTAGGCCAGTTTTTCTGGATTGAAAAATGTGGGTTGTTTGGAAGGAGGCGTGCCTGTGCGATCTTTTGTTGCCATGGTTGCGATATATGGAG
This sequence comes from Kryphioiulus occultus, assembly GCA_034687865.1. Lineage (NCBI taxonomy): Eukaryota > Metazoa > Arthropoda > Diplopoda > Julida > Julidae > Kryphioiulus > Kryphioiulus occultus. The sequence continues at coordinate 11,059 of JAQGAF010002571.1, forward strand.
GTACTAGGCGAAGCTAACCAATGAACAGATTATGAAGCAAGGAAAGTTGAAAATTCAAAGAGTTGGGTGGCGTCTGAATGAGTTGATTTAGCTGAATTATGGCAATCTAGACACGGAATATGTGACTGTGTATGTGTGTTCTTTGTATCTTTTGGAAATCCAAGTGTATTGCTTCATGCACCCTAATGAATCAAATTTGTTGTAATAATAGGGTGGGCTTTTAAAAGTGGTGACGTCAAACGATATCTTGTTAAAAATGATCATACGTTATCAACAGCATGTTACATAACCCTTTAGGTGGAAATAACCGTGCATTATTGGTCCATTTTGAGTTTAACAATTTTCCCCTTCTGGTCTAATGACCAGCTTTCAGATTTAGAGCGATGGTGAAAGCGAGATCTTTTTTCATTAAATGATTTTTTAAATTTAAACCTTGATCCGGCAATTTTAATCAATAGAGTGTTTGAGCTCCACGTAAAACGAAGACGTTAACGCCAATTTTGTACACTCCTGGTCAAGATAAATGAACACATTGTCGAGCGCCAAAAACGCACATAATGAATGACATTAACTTTTTTAATGTAAATGTGTAATATTTGGATAATACATATACATGTAGGTCATTCTATAATTTGGAAACTTGCGCTTTGAACTAATTTTGGAAACGTGTTTCATAGTAAATTCAGCAAATTCGAAATAACTCAGTTTAGTGATGAATAGTTTAATTAAAAAAACTATTTTGAAACGAAAACCACTTTGAGAAAGCTGGCGTGGACGACGTCACACGACCTTGAACACCTGACCGATTATCTAATTGCCAAAGTCCCAAACATTATAATTACGCAATTATGATGCTGATAATAGCATAGGTTCACGCTCGAAAATGCGTTCGTTTATCGCGACCAGGAGTGTAAAAAATTGGCGTTCACGTCCACGTTTTACGTGGAGCACAAACTCTCTATTGCTTACGGCGCAAGGACGTTTGACTTCGTGTATGTACAGGGTGCTTTATACAAAGTGACGTTCCATTTGATCTTCTTCCTCAAAAAAACCATAACTCGTTATGCTTTACATATGTGTACATTAGCCTAATTGGAATGATGGATTCATACATTTGTTAAAACATTTGGTATAGAGAAGTTTTTCTTATTAAAATATAATACATCTGTATGTAAACATGTTCATTATTAATATAGACAAACTTAGAAGTATCTATGTTTGTATGATGTGATATACAGTAGGCGTGCTATAGTTCTTAACAGGAAAAGTTGATCAGAATTTGAATGAACTATAGACGCATTTCCAAGAAACTTTAGAAGAAACTCAGTAATATAAATTTAGGATATCACTTCTGTTTTTTAATTTGTCATTTTAGTCTTGTTTGGTATTTGCTAACACTATTGCCGCATTTGACGTCTTAAGTCCTAGAACTGTAGTAGAAACGTTTTATAAAAAAAATTTCACCATGAACACTATCCTCAAAATTTTTGCGCTTCCTACGGTTACGCAACACTTGAAAATTAATCTAATGTAAATCAGTTTTCTCACTCGCATCACTATTTCTCACTGCAGTGTGATGTTTGAATTGAAATTTAAGTTTGTATCATATGGCTCAAGTTTCCAATTCAAAATCATTGTGCAAACAAGGTGATGCCAGAGACTAATAGCAATTGGTTGTATTTCTGACGCTTTTTTCTTGCTCTTGTTTTCCTAAAAACGTGTTAATTTCATTCAAGGTGCGGGAATTGAAGTAACGATATATTTATTAGCAGTTCACCTGTCGTGCCTCACGCTCGATCACTTGTTCATTTTGCAATGTCAGCATAGGACGTGTCAATCATGATAATGGGTGTTCAAACAATGAAAAATGACGTAATTTATTATGGAATCTGTATTCTGATGTTCGACTTGAAATGAACTTTTGAAATTAACGCAATTAAAGTGTGTGCTAAATAAAAAAAGGAAAATGGAACGTAGGACAATATTCGAATACTGATCAACCAGGACTGAGTCGCAAGAATTATGAGTTCGAGTGAAACAAATAATTTTGGTTGATAGTTCTGCCAAATTTTCCAGATGAGAATTTCACCGTGAAGGTCATGAGTCAAATCTTAACTTATGAAAACGCATTAAGAGTCGTAAAAGCTACATGTACATCTACCTGATAAGTCATAAATGTGCTGAATGACCTGAACGAATTGAGAGAAAGGTCAATTTCAACTGGTCAACGCAGAGTTTGACTATCTTGCCCTTGCAAAAAAAATAATTTTAATATCCTTGGATAAGAATTCAACCTACATTATGATCTATTAAACGGCAGCTCTATCAGAAAATCATTGACCCTCAGTTTATCGAAAATTGCTTTTTCGACTGATAAAAGAAATCAAGTCTGCCCAAATATCAAGTTTCTTAAATGTTGATGCTCTTAATTACGTTTGTAGAAAATTTGCTGCGTTTTTTCAGCACTTTGAATTTCAATGCAATAGCACTGCTGTTAGACCTTCACATGGAGTGGTCACATGTCTATTTAAAATTTATTCTGTCATGTCTATATTCGGTATGATGAAAAGATAGATTGTCCAATGCATATGAATGCACTCCACAAGCAGGCCTCAATCACAGGGCATGGAAAATTTGTACCAGAGGTGAAAAGGGTTTTTCCTAAAGTTTCTTTAAAATATTTTAAGGACATTTTAAGGAAACTGCTCACGTGCAAGACGATCTGTGTTATTTTTGCCTGGCAGATGTACAGCTTTTACAAAATACATGTATGGTTTCAACTGAGCCTGAGAAAGAGATGCAGACGGTCTGTTGAATCAAATTCAAATTAGTTTAGAATTCAACAATTTACAATAATCTGAATATTGCTGAAAATTCAAGTTCAAGATGAATTTGTCCAATCAGCAGGTTATGTTAATGTTCGAAATTGCCATTCGTTGCTGGCAACGTACACTTACTATCATCCGATCTCGATTTTTTATTTTAATATTCCATTCTGGTACTACATGTGTATTTATATGCCTAAAGTTACTTAATATTAGGTACACAAAGCTATCATTACTTTTCAAATTAGTTTTCCTAGCTTTCCTAGCTTTCCTAGGAATACGCAATACAGCTTTTGTCATTAAAGTTAAACATTTATAAATTTGTATTCCTCGGGAGGTTTAGGATGGCAGTTATGGAGGCAAATCACATTTTCATTTAACGTGAAAACAATTACCGAGGCTGTTTGTGTTTTATAAAAATTAATGGGCAGTTTTTCCCCACATTGTCCCACTATTTAATTCACTGTTTAATAGGGATTACTCTAACAATCAAATCAGTTTATGGGGCATACAAATTGTGGAACCCTGTGGCGCATAACTCTGATTTTCGTGCGTGTTGAGAATACCAAGGCATGAATCTGTCTAAAATGAATAACGAGGAAGAAAAAAAACAAAAGTTAAAACATTAGCATTTTACTGTATTATTTTTTTTGGAAAGTTTTACTGTGGGTTGAAATATAAAAATTTGTGAAAAAAAAGATGCGAATTTTCTGGTATTTCTTTTCGACATTACTTGCTCGTAATCAGAAGTGGTCTGAAAATGGGAAATAAAGGTGCGTTTACACTATATCACAAAACATTGTTATATAACAAATGAGTTTTTAACACCCATTCGATCACTTGGGTCATTAAAAGATGTTAAATAACATTTTCTTGTCATTTCAAACAGCTTGTACATGTATAACATTGCAATGTAACACGTTTTGATAGAGCGAACGCACCTTAACGCACCTCTTCATTTTCTGTTTCAGTATCTTAAGGTTAAATGAATGAAATGTAAATTGAAATACTTTGTAAATAGTTGTTGTGAGATACAGTCATGTGGCATACAGTTGAAAAACACATCACCTACTTGTCATTATTCTGTTTCTTCTGTATTTCAAACTACTCGTTTCTATTTTGAAAGGTGACCTCTCCATGGCAGGCACTAAATGAAGAGGGGCTTCTTCATTTTCTTCATCCCCATCATCATCATCTTGATCTTCTGAAGTTTCTTCACTGGACAATACACCACCGATGGTACTGTCACCATTATTCAATAAAATCCTCCACTGAGATGCATGTCTCGTAACAGGTAACAAGGTTTTGCAACTGGTGTTATCGTATTGATGAGCAGAAATCAACACCATGCTCAAAATGAAACATAATAACATCGCCAATTTCTTCATGTTGGAAATCTAAACTCCGCACTGATTAATTGGCACACTGTCGCCCAAATTAGGCGTTCTTGTAATTCTACGACTCTGCGTTAAAATGCTGCCACCGGTCAACTGTTCACTTTTGATTAAAATTAAATTAAGAGAAATGGCGCACATATTTGGGGGTGCGTAACAGGCTGAGAAAATCACGTGGGTCAAACCAAGGTTGCGATTTGATTCGCCAACAGAACCTGTTTACCAGACCTAGCGTGTGCAAGCAATGGAATTCCTTCGGACAACGTACTATTTGAGAAAATTGAATCTTTTTTTTCCTCAAAGTGGGTTGATGGTTATCAGCTTCGATTTTTTTAAAACAGACAATGGCTCTTTTTTTGCTATGGTTTTTAAATGCACGCTTTTAATAAACGTGTTTACTTCTACGTGTTTTAAATAGTATGCATGGCCAGAGGGAAAGTGTTATGACGTTGGTGTTTATTTGTACCCATGTACAGGAGTAGGCGGCGTTGTTTTTGCTAAAAACTCGATCTTCTTCTGGAGCTGGCTTACAGCCCTGAGAGTCTTCAACGGTATTTTTAATTGTAACATCGTTTCTGACTTTCAGTTGTAATAGTGCTACAGTGTCCAGAAGTGACAACGATATTTTTAGGTCAGGCCAGGCTACTGGCATCTACATGTACAGGAAACTATTACCAGAAAAATAATTCTCGGAAACGCTGCGTGATTCCAATGAAATATACATGTATATTTTTTAAATAACCATTATTGCAACTGCTGTCCAATGAATAACATTAATATACTGTATACTATAGAAAAAGTTAGTTAAGTTAGCATGTAATTGATTACAGTTTTCCCTTCTCGTTTCAATACGCTCTTGGCCACATTTAACCGGTATTTGGACACTGAAAGCTTGCAATAACAGCGAGTTTTCATGTCATGCGTTCACTAGGATTGTGGATCAGGAAAATTGGCGTAAATAAAGTCAAATTGTCAGCTGTCTCATGCCCGCCTATCAAGTGCTTTTAACAGGGTTCCCACAGAACCGGGGATCCTGGGAAAGCCTACTGTAGGTATTTGTAACTGACTGGGAAAGTCAGGGGAATTTTGAAATTTTTTCAAGATGTCAGGGGATTTCCTAACTTTTAACTAAATTATTGCAATCCAGAAAGTATTTCATATATTGATTATGGCGTGGAAAGTTGTTAGGTGAATTTTCCTTTGCACAATGAAAGAAAATTAACCTCAATATGGCTGATTGGTTCCTTCTATTTGGCGTCAGTATGACAATATCGAAATTCGCCAAATTGAAATAAATTCCGAGCATATGGGTACTCCTAATTAAAAATCGGAACAAAAAAAGTGCTTAATACTTTGATGTTATGTGATATCCATTATTATTCAAATTCAATAATTATCATCATAGTCAGGGCCATGTTGATTGAAGCAGTATTTACAGTATATTAAAGGGCAGATACGTTTACTTTATATTGGTTGATTGAAAAGTTGAAAAGGTCAGGGGTAAATAAAATGCTCAACCTGGAAAACCATTTAAAAGTCATGGGATTTTTATGTTACTAATGCTGTGGAGACCCTGTTTTAAACAATCCATTGATGAAATTTAGAAATTAAGGCAATAAAGAGAGTTGAAATTTGATTAAATTGCTCAGGATTGTGTCGCCGTTTAGCCCACATATTGTGGGCAATCAAAAACTTGTTTTGGTAGCCTCCTTTGGAATCCTAATCAGAAACCAATGAACAGTCACGTGACGTACCAAACCCTCTTTCCGAACCTTAAAATGCCGAAACACAATGACACATATACATGTAGTTAGTACAGATTTTATGATAATCCATAAAATTCGAATAAACCAATATAATGGGGGAAACCAGTAGTTCGTCACTTCGTCAAGATTGATGTACTGTATGTGTGGGTAGCTGAAGCAGTGAAGCTTTCTGATCAGCTGGTTTGTACTGTTTAATTAGTGCTTTCATGAAATTCTATAATGCACTATACTATAGTTCGTTATTTGAAATTCATCTTTTGATATTTAAGTAACTGATACCAAATTAGAAGGACAATCTGAATGGCATGCAAAATGTGCGTTCAAATTCATGCAGTTCAAAGAGAATTTAATCATAACTTTGACAGAGTTTATCATAATTATACAAGTACATGCACAGTATTTATCTTTAATTTTTTAATGGGTCACAACTACAGGATGAACTTGAGAAATGTATCCAGCGAATCTGACCATGTGGTGTTTGTTTAAATGATGTCTAGACACGAATGTTAAATTACCGAATTTGCTGGAATTGCTAATGCAAGCCCATCAAATCCTCATCAAAATGTTTCTGATAACTGGCAATTCAGTGTCATAAGCTACTAGTACGTGTACATGTACGTGACTATATAAATGTAAATGTATACTGTATCTGATGAATTTTTCATCTCAAAGTGGTCATGGATGGCTTGTGATCTCAACGTCACGAATGTTTAATTCGATATTTTGTGAACATTTTTACACAAATGTTTACATATACCGTGAGCCAGAGGAAAGTACTGTATGTCAAATGTCAAATAAGTATGACTTTCTGGAGTACCAGCTCGATTTTCACCACTACCAACTGATGTCTAGACACATTATTCATATACAGTACATGTAGAATATGATAAGGGAGTTGATGTTCAACAACGGTCTATTAATAGTATAACACAGTGGTTACAAAAGAGTAAATACAAAGCTGGAATTATGATTGCCAAGACTCAAGCATATTGGACAGTAGGAGTGGCTAAATTTCGTGTTATTTAAAAAGTTCTGTAACCTTCATCGAGTATACATGTAAATCAATGTAAGTTGCGCAATATGGCAGAAAATATGGTTATTCATCAGGTTTTTTTCTAATAATTTCGCCGGCAGCCATTAAATTCATTATTGACGATTTTATTTTTCAGAAAAAAATTGATATCATTGGTCCCTTTGATTTTAATATGTTGAAAAAACCTTATTAATTTTTCTGAATTTTTCAAAGTGCCAACAAATGTTGTTTTTGCTATTAACTAGAGTTGTTTTTTAATATCTACATGTAAATTCCTTTCTTTGTTAATTATGGATAAGGCAAAATACAGTTATAATTAAAACCCATTACTTCTGGAAGAGATTTTCAAAAAAACTGGTCCGCTACGGCGTTTCCTTGATTTTTAAATACACAGTATTAGAAAATGAATATTTTGAACAGAAATGTTGCAAAATTTCACCTATGGTTTTTTTCTTTATTATCACCTGTCGGCTCCCTATTTTAACTCGTTTTGCATGTGTGTTTTTGGAAATTGATATTAGTTATTGAGGAGGCGTTTAATACGTCTGTAGTGTGTGGTCGTTTAAAATATACAGGCAATTACGAATATTTATAGCAGTTATTAAAAAATACACTGATATTTGAGTGCTTGCGTGCTGCGAGTTTCGATAAAACAATTGAGTGCAATGCAGTGATAATTATAGTGACGTTAATTGCATCTTTGAACATTACATTTATTACACCGAAATAAGGACTTCGAAGATCAATTTCGTGAACTGCATTACAATTGGAAATATTCTTCAATGAATGTATGCAAATTCCTTCTTTTGTCATATAATTCGCATATTTTATTTTACCTCAAGGACGCGCGTGCTTAGTGACGGATGAAACCTGCATAACGATTTTATCCATGACGTCAAAGTATGTCATTTTCCAGGTAATTTGATGCCCAATGTTTCCTTATCAGCCGTTGACGTGAATGTATTTTTAAGAGTGTCATAAAACAGAATGTTAAAATTCAAAGCTAACCTCGCTAAGATAATGTGTAAGGGGGAAAAGGGTTCACAGTCGTAAAATGTTGTGTCCAATTTACAGTAGCTTCAAATGTCTAAAAATACGTGCATTTTCGCTTTAATTTTTTATTTTGATTCGTTTTTTTTTTTAAATTTTACTGTTAAAAATGGAAACTGGAGGAAAACAGTTTCACCTTTAAATTAATATGGATAAAAGAATTCATATTGGGTTTTTTTGTTGAAACATTCTCTGATCGTGCATCATGTGTTTATGGCCGCCTAAATTCCTGGCCAGCTTTGTGTTCGGTATTATAAAGTTATTTACGTTCAATTTATTTACAACATTTTGTTTTTCTGATACCTGGCCACGATATAGGCCCACATAACGAGCTGCTCCTGCTTTTTCAGAAGTAATTTTTAGGCAGATGCTTATGTCGATGATTTACATAAAAACAAAATAGATAAAAAAGCTTGCTTTGGTAAGTATCACTTTGCAATTAAGTTTACCATGTGATTTTCCGATAACCTGATGCCAGTTTAACCCGTGTGTATCGTACAGCGATGGCAAATTTAGTTAGTAAAACTTCAAGTATAATTTAAAAAGGTTGGAAAATGTGCTAAATAGCATGGGATTTAAAATTTCAAATTTAAAAATGGCGCCAAATTGGTAATCATCAGTACTTTGATATGATATGATGTGATATTTATTTGTCGCATCAATGTACACAATGTACACGGGTTAAACTTTCGGCCTTTAGACGAAATGTCATTCGTGTACTTTCCTATTTGAGAAAAGGTAGCGAACAAAACGTTGAGTAAGCAATTATTAAAAAACAACGATTTTAATAGCATATACCAAAGGTTACAAAACAGAAATTAAAACTGGAATGGTGATCGCTAAGCATCGGAAGAGTTGATGTTGTGTTGTTTGTTGAGTTCTGTTACATGGAACACAGTTCAATGAACGTTGCGAGTAATACTGCGAAAAAGATGGTCCAGCTGATTTTCAAAACATTAGCTCCTCCCACATAGTGAATTACATCCAGAGTCTGTGTGTGATTCCACATTTCCATAACACTCGTAATTTTGTCCTCTGATGGAAGGACAGGGTTTTGAGCTGCAAGTACGAGTATCATGATTCAGTGTTTGTGCAGTAGTTTCACTTTGTGTTATAAATGATGCAATGCTTACTATTGGCGTCAAGTTCACCCCATAAAAACAGCAGACGCAAATTTTGAGTGAGATCAGCAGCTTTGGAATTGGGAATTTGCAGTTGTCGTCGAAATCTGCACCATATGTTAGTGCCATCAACATCTGCTTCGGCATCTTCCATCTGCTGTTGAAATCATCAAAAAATCAGGAAAAATGAGATTGCTCATGACTGTTTCAATGCATTTTTAGAACATTTATACGTGATTTGTTCATGACTGTTTCAATGCATTTTTAGAAAATTTATACGCGATTTGTTCATGACTATTTTAATGAATTTATAAAACATATATACAGTAAACTAATTACATATACTTACAACATTTTGTTTCTCGGGTGCCTGGCCACGTTTCCGGACCATGTAATGAGCTGCTTCTGCTTTCTGGGAGGCCATTTTGATGCAGATGCTCATGTCGATGAATGACATCTGGGTAAAAAAGGATAATAATAGCTAGTTATTAGTACCATATTGTATTTCTGATATTCTGCTTTGGGTATAATCATATTCTGGTTTACCACATCCTTATCGTCGGTGAAGCCGATTCCAACGTAACCCGTGCCAGATTTTATTTTGCCACCGATTGTGAAAATCACATCCTCGTGGACAACTTGAGACACAACAACATAGTCGCAGAAGCCTTCTTCCCCACAACCCTGGCGAACATCCGAATAGCGGTAACAACTACGATCCTTACCACATTTTTCGAGACTTGGTGCTAAAAAATTAACAGCCTTAGTAATTATAAAATCAGTTATAATTTATGCTCAATTGCCCTCCAAAATTTAGGGCCATGGAGAATGACTTACGAAATTCATTGAACAGTAGTGATTGTGATTTAATAGAAGTCCAATAGCGCTGGCCGCTTATCATGGTTGCCCTGGAGAAAAACAACAAAGCAAACGTTCATACAATAATTGATTAAACTTGAAAGTGAGATACTGCTGTAATACTTACACAAATTCAATGCTTCCATGGTCATCTGAAGGGGCTTTCCAGTGCAGTTGTAGATGTTTCTTGCTGGTTGCATTTTTACTGAATGCTGAATTGGCCACGCTGTAACTGGTTCCAATGGAGCAATCAAGAGTGCCAACTCCAGGAGGGAGATCAAAAAAGGTGCCGATTATAGAAGAGCCCAAAGATTTTCCAGCCTGAAAACCACGGGCTTGGAGCAAGAAACCGTGAAATTCGGCTCCTTCGATCCTCACTAAAATGAAAATTTTAAATTCGCTTTAAAAACCTGACTATTTTTTTGGCAATTTGGACGAAATCTAGTTTCAATTAGATTATTCGTTCTCCATTAAGCTGTGGAAGTGCACGTAAATATGCTGTCTTTATTGTATAATTTGGTCATGACGTGATATTGTACTAAATGTGATTTGCCAATTTTTCAAATTTAAAAGTGGCGCCAATTAGGTCATCTTTAACGAGTTGGAAAGCGTTTGTTTGAAGCGCTATTGTTGTTGGCAACAAATCAA
>JAQGAF010002572.1:0-21748 GCA_034687865.1 Kryphioiulus occultus
TCATCTCACTCGCATTGCCGCTTAGCTTCCCCGAAGTCGCGCACTCTCATCCCCCGATAGAAACCTCGCGCCAAAGAGTTATTTTTCGAAAAATGTTTGCTCGGTTTTAGCAGAATTGGGGCACACATTTAATAATAAAAATGTTTTAAACTTGGAAAATTTGAATAGACTCCGGGAAATCTGACAAACTGAGGGAATTTAGTTTTAAGAAGTTATTCACCATGTTTACTGTTGGGTAATGTTTTTGGCACTCTGGAAAGTTTTGTATGCAAAGTGCACAAACCACAATTTTGCATTGAGGGTTATTTGGGATCTCTATTATGCAAGACGTTCGCTGGAGGGCGCCATTGTTATTATTAATGCATGTATAAATTTTCATCCAATCGTTCGGTTAATTTCGAGCAATTTTTGGTTTTATGATAACTGGAGGAGTTGGACCGTGCCAGTTTCCCACATGTTGTGACACCGTCCCTGAAATATGGCATCGTTTAATTAATGAATTTCGATGCCTACCTCTATCAGCAATTGGGCAATTCTTAAATGGTCAGTTTTTGTACAGAGGGGGCTCGCTACTCATTGATAGGGTGATTGATGCGAACGTAAATCAGACTCGTGTCCGGGATATCGAGGCGATGAACAATTGCCCTGGTTTAAATTTCCTCCTCCTGGAAATTTTTTCGAGGCCTAAAACTTGCAAAATGTTGTGCAAAATTCAGCTCCCTGGAGGCGCAGGCTGACCATTCAGTTTCGTATCTCATTTTTATTATTTTCGTACTTTTTTTTATTGGCGAATTAATCGACGTGACGCAATTGCTCGAACGGTTGGCTCACACCTCAATTGAGTTGCTATTTATTAAATTTATCGAACGATGACGTAGATTTTTGCTTTTTGACAAGGTTGCTGGCTTCAAAGACTAGACGTACTGGAGTGATAGTGTTAGTTTTACTTCTGAATTGACATTTCTGAGAAACAATGGCATGGAGCACTTCTACAGGGTTTCCACCAGACCTGGAAAACCAGGAAATGTCAGGGGATATTAGAAAAATCAGGGGAAATGGATTTGCCTTGAAAAAGCAAGATTCCCACTACCTGGGAAGTCGGGGAATTTGTTAATTTGTGAAAACGTCAGGGAAATTGGTCATCTCTTATGAAAATGTTGGTTAAAACCCATGGTTTTCACGTAAAAAAATGTATGAAATGTAGGGGAGACTGAAGTCGGGGAATGTCAGCGAAAGAACCCAAAAAAGTCAGGAAAATTCAACAAGTCAATAATACGTTTCACGTTGGTTAGCAAAAAAGTCAAGAGAAGACTATCAATGCTTTGGAAGAAATTACTGTTGTAATGAAATTGTTGATTTAAAAGAAAACAATTAAAACTCTGTTCTCCTGTTTATATTTAACCAATAAATATTACATTCCCTATACATTGGCCTGACATACTTGAAATTTTGCATTTTTCATTGGTCAGGGTGGCCAGGGAAATTTGTTTTAAAATCTGGAATAGCTAGTTAAATTTCATCTCTGGGGGGCACCCTGTTTTATGAGTAATGTAATTGAAAAGCCATTGATTTCCCTGTTGCCACGTGCTGTATAGGCATCACGTAAGGAGGAGTTCAAGAATTGCCTGAATTTTTGTGAGGATAGGGACTGTCATATTTTCAAATGAAAATAGCATCATCCAGTTTTGCATTGAATTTCATCTATGTGGAGTTTTTTATGTACTTTTGTCACTGAAATCAATTTTTCATCTAATATTGATAATTTTTTTTTGTCGCAGATTGTCCTCATCTGTTGGGGGTCCTTTTATAACGATTTGTGAGGACTTGACTTAACCAAATGTTGTGTCGTAGCTAGGGTGAAATCCATATGACTAATTGGGTTGTTTGCATCTAAAGTATGTTGAACGAAGTGCATTGCTGGCCCACATGTAGGCTTTCTTCAACTTATTGTTTTTCTGTTTATTAACTGTGACAGAATCGTTGTTGGTGAGGGGTCGGGTTGTCAAATGGTGTCCTCAAAATTGTGACGTTTTTGCGACTCGTGTGCAGGAATTCTTAGTTGGGAATGGAGTGGGTGACTAACTTATGGTACTGGTCACAGCCTGGCTGGCAATTCGGTCATTTTATTGGCGTCACTGAGCGTAAATTTTGCAACTTATCCGTTGTGACAAATTGGGCTGTAGTAGGGCGGCGCTGTCTTCAGCTGTTTTCGGAGCTGTCTTGGACCTGGTTTGTTGCACTGGAACTAGACTCGGTCGTTTCGCATAATAAGGTCGGTTTTAAGAGCTCTATGGGATGAATTAAGACGTACGTTTGACAAAGAGGACGACGTTGCCGTAATATCTTCCGAAATGCCAAGTATGAACTGTTAGGAGCATTTTTCGGCAAATTTACGCTGAATTATGACGTTTTCAATCCTAAACCCTGGTGTCACGTTGTTTTTACAACGCCTATAACTCTCATAACACCAAAAGAAAAAAAAGCTATTAAAATGTCTTCAATACGATTGTTCTCCACTAACGCGCTCTTAGGATGCAACTCCTGCCATTTAAATTAAAAATTTAATATCAATCGAGGTTGTAATTTAACGTGCACTAACAAACGCAATTTCATTACTACTGTAAAACCTTTCTAAACTAATACTGTCTAAAGTAATATATGGGTTTTCGCAACCTGTAAATCTTTGGGAAAGTCGGGAATCTTAAATTTGTTCCATAAGTCAAGGGATTTCCTAACTTAATTGTAATTTCAATACAGAAGTTTTTATGTATCGATTATGGCGTTTTTACGTGAAGTTGCGCTTTGCTCAATGAAAGAACCCAGAACCTTCAGTATGACAAAGGCGAAATTTGCCAAATTGTCCAGACTAATAACCTCTCTAAACTAATAATCAGCACATGTTCCAAGGATATTAGTTCAGTCAGTAATGTTCCCACTTTCTGGATTTTCAAGGAAATGAAAGTATCAGGGAATTTGTCGAAATCCTTGAAACTGTCAGGGAATTTCAGGGAAATTGCGATAGTTTGTTTTTAAAAGCAATTTAAAAAATTTTTTTGTAATAATTTGCCACGCAATCCATTAATTACTACTTCTCATTAATTTGTTATAGTCTAAAATCCATCATTTGTAAGTTTCTAAAAATGTTGCCTTTGGCGATCCTAAATTACTAATTTGTCATGGCGTTTCTGGTAGTATCAGTATTTATAACTTCTAAAATCCGCAGAAATTCAGGACTATGGTTGATATACGTGTATTTTTTAATTTGCCCGTTATATTTACCTCACTATTAATTTCGCTACTAATTATTAAAATTCATTACTCGTTATTTAAACATCCGAAAATTTTCGTCTGCGGCATGTTAAAGTTCGATTTAGGGCTTGAAAATTAATACATTGTGGTATAACATTGTGTGAAATTTCGTGTAAAATGACAGGGAAATGACTGAAAAGTTGTCAGGGAAAGTTAGTGTAATCGATTTGAGAATTTGAGTGGGAACCCTGGTCAGCTTCTACTGTGGTTGACAGAACTCTTGAACGTCATGTGCTGGACATGTCCATTAGTTTGGTTTTTTCATGGCTCGTCTCGCCATTTTTATTGGGATGGTTTTTTTCCTCTTCTGCACTGGCTTATGGCTTGTCTGTTACTAAAACACTGGTGTTTCGTCCTCTAGGAATGGGGCTATTGCGCCGCCTTTTGTTTTTCGTCCTCAGGAATGTCCCCATGAGTCCAGTTGGGCATCAACGCCATTGTATGATAATGGCGTCCGATGGCCACGACCCCTCTGGAGAGGACACGACTGGCTTATCGTGTCGGATTCAATGTATATGAGGCGCCCCTGGTGAGCGACTTGCTATTCATGAGCTCCTAGGCGTTTATCTTCTGCTAACTTGGTTCAGTATTCCGAGAAAGTTAGGACATACTGACTTGTCTTGTCGTTGCATGGGATCCCATGTACTGGTTGTTGGATTGGCATTCACTTTTGGTTGCAATGTGATGGGCTGTATATGGACCCTTCACACTTTAGTTGATCGGTTTTCCACAGTTGCTAGTATTGTTCCTACCACACTCTCTGGACATCCAAATGAAAGGCATTTGAACCACTCAATGGGTTAAGTTACACTCGCGTGCAAAAAAATCTACTCAAATGCAAGAATCGAGTAAAAATGTGTTTTTCTCACAAACCCAATATCGGATTTAAAATCGGAAAAATGTGTTTTGTAGACAATTTATTCTTCTTTATAATTCGCCTTGTGTGAAAAGGATTTCTGCTGAGTTTCTCTGGAGAATAGTTGTGCAGTGGTCATTTTATGTAGAAACCGTTAATTAACAATGTCTCGGATGTGTGTTCATTAAGCTCTGATAATCAAATTGCATTCAGATACACTTTTACAGCCACGGGGGTACGAGAATGCATACATGTCGTAAATAATGCAAATTTGGGTTGCTCTAAGTTCGACATTTTGCGCCTCAAATATGCGTAAGGAATTTTATGCAACTAGGCAAATTATAAAGAGGACTAAATTGTCTACAAAACACATTTTTCCTATGTTAAATCGGGCATTGGGTTTCTGAGAAAAACAATTTGCGCTCAAGGGTATATTACAGTAGAAAAATACTAAGAAAATATGCGTGGGTTATATACAGTATGACTCGCGTATGAATTTTTGGATTCGATGACAGAAACTGTACAGTAGAATCTGTAAACTAATATATCCTTAATTGGGACCAGTACTGAATGTCACTTTAGAGGAAATACTGCGAAAGTATGAGTTTTTCTTATTCAAGACAGTGTCTTGCAGATGAATTCTTGAAAGTTATCTTGTCTTTTTGATGACCGAAAGATGCGTGTACAGTAGAACCTGCCTAAACTAATATCCTGGGGACGTGTTGAGTATTAGTTCAGAGAGGTTATTTGTTTTGCCCAGATTGGGGGCAGGAGTCGACCACATGGACACCACCATAATTTCACAGGCATTTTAGGGCATTTTTCATAAGGCATTTTAAGCACTCAATGGGTTAAATTATGTTACAGTAGAAAAATACTAAGAAAGTATGCGTGGGTTACATTCAGTATGACTCGCGTATGAATTTTTGAAAGTTAGTTTGTAGTCTTTGAGAGAAAGATGAGTGTACAGTAGAACCTGCCTAAACTAATAATGCTGTGGACCGTGCGCTGAATATTAGTTTAAAGAGGTTATAAGTTTTCAGATTGGGGGCAGGGACACCACTGTATATTAGTTTAATGTGATTTCATCCATAGTTTCACATGTACATGTAAGTCTGTAATAAGCAATAATTATAGCATTCCTTACATTGGCATGTCATTGTTTTGGATTTTCAGTAGTCGGGGTTGTCAAGGAAAATTGTTTTAAAATCTGGATAATTCAGTTAAGTTGAAAATGCCATCTCTGGGGTAGCCTGAAATAGTTTGCAAAAGTTCTGGGACCATTAAAAACACAAATTTCTGAATATCAGATTTTGGAGGTTTGTCAAATTTAACATGGGTCCCACGTCGGGACTGGCGCCTGACATTAGTTTAGAGAGGATATTATTTCACACGGTATTTGTTTAGACTGGTTCCACTGTATTTACCCTTGCAAGCCAAGGGCGTAAATCGATGTTAAATTTGCATAAAATTTGCTTTTTGTTTGTGTTCTCACGAGCTTCGTGGGGTCACGAATCGACAACCAGAATTACATCAGTACGAATGTGGGTGTCGTGATGTAATTGCAATTTTCGACGTTTCAGTTGTACAGTGCTGTAAATTGCATCAGAAACCAATTGTCAGAGACACACACACAAGCTCAGATTTTCGTTACTCGGCACTAGGTGGCGCAGCTGGGATGTCCACAGTCCAGCTAGTCCAGCTGATGTTGATTTCCAAATTACCTCGTCTAATCTTCAACGATGAGAAAGCATGAGTTTGCCTTTTATTCAATTTTTAGTATTTTACCCGCTAGAATTCATTGGCAGTAATTTCGTGTTCTCGATTTCAATTAAGATTTCTTCACATCTAGATGGCAATTTCTGGGTTAGCGTTTAAGGAGTCGTATTGAGATGCTGGTTTGATAGCCTATATATTTGAGAGCTATTTCTCGAAATTCAACTCCTTGAATAGTGTACTGGCCTTGGGCTGCTTGGGTTTCGACGAGGGTGACCATGGTCCATCCCCATACATTGGACAAATGTCGAAACTTTTAATTTAGCGTGAAACTAGTGGCGATCGATAACTGCTATTTGTGAGCTTCTTCCAGATTATCTGGAAATCCTTGGGATCGTGGGTTTCTTGTGGGGAAAAACCTAAAATTTCGGTGATTTGGTTGATGGGCATACAGGGTCAGCAGCTTTGTGATTTGGAAATATTTCGCACAATTTTACTTTTATTGTGGCATGGCGCGATACAAAACACGATACATACTGTATATCCAAGATCTTGCAGCCTAATTGGACGTTATTGAGAGAAAAATGGGTCGCAGATACTGGTAGTCAATCAGATACTTAGGTCTGAAATTCTCTGAAAGTAACTTAAATGTAAAATTTTAATTTTGTTCGTTAAGGAATCGTGTAAAATCATTTTAACACTATAGTGTGAGGGCCAGAATTCTTATATAAACTAAGATAATTGAAGATGTTCTTCGAACAGAATGGTATGAAATTCCATTAATTTAGATGTTCAAAACTTGTCAAGCCAATTTCAAGACGTTTGAGTAAAATAGCACAATTAATAACGATTTATTTCTTTGTAACGAGTGTTTCTATCGTTTTATCCAACTCATGAATGCGTGTATATCAGGGTGACTGCCCGTCTGGAAAACCTGGTAAAGTCAGGGAAATTGATATGGTATGGAAAAATCATAGGAATTAATTTAATGTCATTTGTTCACAATTTTTTCTAAATTTCGCCAATGGCGTTTCCATCATCATTATTTCCTAATATTTCTTAAAAATACATTAAAATGTCTGATCTGGGTTTTCAAAAACCAATAAACGCATAAAATCCATTATTTCTGCTATTTTTTTATTCTGCCTAGTTATTAAATGATTGACAGTAACTTACCAATTTATACTTTGAACATATTTTATTGATGTAATTTTCGACATGATTACAAAAATGTCGCATTTCAAAAGAAGTCCTCAAAAATGCAGTATTGGTGGTCTATTAGTTTTAACAAAAATCCTCAGTGTTACCGTCGTTATTAATATTTTAGAAAAACGTTTAAAGGAAAATGCACTAAAATCCATTATTTCTGGTAGTTTTTCGAAAAATTTGCCTATGGCATTCCCTTAAAATTATTATTGCAATTTTGTTTGCAAAATTGTGGGATTAAATCCAACATTTTTTGATCGTTTTTTTTCTAAAGGTTTAGTCTGCTGTGTGGTATTTGAAATGGGACATTATTTCCCACCTGACCAGGGTCTATTTTCAGCTTTTTCTTAGCCTTGTTCATGATTGTAACACGATTTAGATTCCTTTCGATAACTTAAAATCTCAAAGGAAACTAATACAGCATGCAAACGAATTGATGACTCCATGCATTTGAAAAGTAAAAGTATTGGGCTAAAGTGATGGGCTACTTTTTACTTTTCAAATCCATGTAGTCTTATAAAGTGTTCAATACGAAAAAGTTAGTTTTATATTGCCTGGAAAATCTGGAAAGGTCAAGGAAATTAAATTGAGGATTCGGCCAGTTACCCTGCTAAAAAAAATTGGGAAAGACAGGAATAAGATGTCCAGGATGGGTGAGGTTGGAGGTCAAAAAAATTCGGATTGCCCCTTAGCCAGTTTTTTCAAGCTCTTTTCCAAAATCTCTTCTAGGCTGTCATGATGAATTACTTTTACTCCATCCCGTTCGGTTTTCAACTGTGGGTAAAAGTGCTCTCGTGGTTGCTCTCTGAGGTAAATTTATAAAAAAAAATTCATTATAAAAAACTCACGAAAATGAGCCTGTTCTTTGGTGAGCCCCTTTTTGGACTGCACTAGATGGATGGCCTTTCGGGAGTGACTAAATCAAGACTGTTGTCTCCTCAGGGGGAGAAACGATTCAATCATAAAAACGAGGGCTGGGGTCAAAGGTCGACGTGGTTTTACGGCACGTACCAATGGACTGCATTGGTCAGTGCAGGCACTCGAATTATGCATCTGGTGTAGTGCATTTTAAAATATAACCCTCCCCCCCATTTCAAATTTTTCTTCTTAATATGAGGGTGATCGATCGTTGGGTCATCAGGGAAGGTTTTTTAACGTAATTGTTAGTGGCTGGAATATAATGTACTAGTGAAATTGATTTTTTTTTTTAAATTTCTAGGGCTGAATAGTTAAGTGCAAGTGCAATTTTCATTACCATCAGTACACCAAAACTGACGTTAATGCTCTAATTATTGCGTCAGATTGTTAGATACCTAACGATTGGATTTAACACGGTGACTGCCAACCTAGAAAATCTGGAAACCTCAGGGAGTTTTATATTCAACCAGGAAATCTTGGAAAAGTCAGGGAATTTTATATTCAACCTGGAAATCTTGGAAAACTCAGAGAATTTTGAATTGAAACTTAAAATATTTCTGTATCATAATTGTATCTTATTTATATTTCTGAGAAATGAGCACAAAATTGATTGACTCGATAATCAAACCTACCGTTACCTTAAAATTCAGCATTTGTGATTTTTCTAAAAATGGAGCCTGTGGTGCTCCCAGATTAATCTTTATGCATTATTGGTGATTTAGTTTAAAAAAAATCAAATTGTCGTCAGTGTTTTCTTTGTTATTAACATATATGCAAAACGTTTTCGGGAGGTTACACGTAAAATCTGTTATTTCTGTTAATATTTTTATTCAATTTTCGTCTAATTTCTGTCAATAGTAAGATTTCTGATATTTTTAAAATGGTCTAAAACTGCATTATTGATTGATTTTAGTTTACGTGTATGAAAATCCCTCAATTTCTTGCATTATGATTATTTCCACACAAAAAAGAACATTTTGAGGAAAATATCCCTAAAACTCATTTCCCGTTGTTTTTCAAAGAAATGTTAGCAAAATACATCATTGGAATATGTTTGCTTGGTAATGGTGACTATCAAGTAACAACATTATTACTAAATACTGTTTTGAATAGAATTGTGGCACACATTTAATCATTAAAAAAATCCTGAACCTGAAAAAATTAGAATATATGACCCTGGAAAACCTAAACTCAAATAATTTCGTTTTCAGAAATTAGTAGTTGCCATGTTTTTTATCCGAGGGTAGTTTTTAGTCGACGATGAGGTTTATTTTTCAAATGAATTTTATTTTTCTTGGGTGGAGTCGGTCGCCAGTGTTTCAGTATTTCAATCGCGTTTCACTCGTTAATGTTTTCTCTTCGGTTCAACCTGTCAGGTTTTTTTTTTGGCACTCTGGGGTCAACGGTGCCATAACCCTCGTCTGGTTCAGGAAATGAAAATGTTATGGAAATGCTGGCTTTGGAAAAAGCGAGTTCTTTACGAAAGGTTGTGGGTGAGGGTGGTGAGGGTGGAGGAGGTGATATCCATTCCCAGTTTCGTGGTATCCAGTTTGAACTTTACGCACATTTTCGTATTTTGTCATCGTAGTTGACTGCAATTTTTTTTGTCCTACTTGGTAAAATTCTGCATTGGTCACTAAAGGGAAATAGATTTGTATGATAACTTTGGTCTTAATCATTGGACAGTTTGGGAGTAATAAGTCAGTAGAACCTCTGTTCTTGACCGCCCAAGGGACTGTATCAAACTGGTCAACATGGAACGAGGCTTGTACTGACACATGATTTTAATTCCGTGAACTGCACGTATTTACATTTTACAGTAATCATTCATCATTAGTGAATAATCTTATTAATATGTTCATAATACACGCACTGTAGTTATACTGGAATTTGAATGCTGAAACACTGCAATGTTCAGTTCACAGTGTAATTACATGTAGAAATTTCATTCTGTGATTTAGAAAGCATATTCAAACAGTTATTATCCTACATGTTGTGGTAATAAACTGCACAAATCTGGAATCAAATTCTGCGAAATGTTTTTTTAGTTTCCAATTAAAAACGAAATTTCCTCTATTTTCTGCCAACCCCCCTTTATACTGAAAGGGTTTACCTCCTATACACAGTTACTGTTCAGGGGTGTACAGTATACATGTAAGTTTTGCAAGCAGTCAATAAATTTATTCATCCGTCCATTTACATGTTGAGACCACGCTGGTCAACATACAGACAGTAAAGTACTATTGTGTCAAAGTACTATTGTGTCATAGTCAAAGTGGTCAACATACAACATACAGAGGTGGTCAAAATGTAGAGGTCACCTTTCATTGAGTTAATGCGGTGACTGTTCGGTCAGTTAAAATGTGGTCAACATAGGGAGGTGATCAACTTTGGAGGTTCTACTGTACTGAATACTTTTAAGAATCGATTATAAAAATTTGTCTCGACAGTTGTCCAAAAAATGTATATCAAACGCTAGCAATCGTTCAAAACAAATTTTACAGTGTTCCCACAGAACCTGGGAAAGTCAGGGGATTTTCATAAGGAAATAGAAAATTTCGATCAGCTATTTTAAAAAGGGACAATTTTATGTAAAGTGATTTACGATGGCCAGGGTGGTTAGTACAGCAGTAATGCATTGACGGGGAAAAAAATTATGAACCGCAGGACCAAGCTTGTAGTTAAATTATTAAGTCTTACGTCCCCATGCTTTTTTTACAGTACATGTATAAGTTATTATTAATAACAGATCCTTCTTTCACATGACCCAAAGGCCATATTCGAAATGTGCTCCAGCCCCATTTTAGGATAACCGATCAGCCTGTTGTTTTAATTCAACTTTCGTGATGAAGCATTTTTTCTGCGTCGCATTTTAAATAATTCATTTGCTTTTTCCCTCGACTGTCATCGAAAAGAAGTACGATGTATTACCCAATCGTTTATTGGTGCTCTCGCTGTTTCACCTTTGACCTCACCTCCAAAGTAACGCCTCCACTCCAGGGCGATTGGACTGCATTGGTTACCTAAGAAACTACGTTTTCCTGATTTTTTTTTAATGTAATTTCAAGTCCATTCTCCAAATTACATTAAGACCAGTTATTTGATCTTCAGGATATTTATCATTACAGATAAAACTACTTGAGATACTTTTCACGAAGTAAGCGACAGGTTCATTCATGACGTTATAGGGAGCAAAAATCATGGTTTCACGAAGTTACATCGATTAATGTCAATTTTCTGCAAAATTTAAGATCTTTTGACGAATTTTATCTATATACTCACTGCTTTAGAATTTTCATAATTGCACATCTTTATAATTTTTAATCGATTTTTCTCGAAATTTGATAAGCCTGGCAATGGAAAAAATAGTTCACTTGTAAATACCTGTAATTATAAACAATACTGTATGTTTTTAATTAATGTATTTACAATTCTGACCATAAATTGTGAAAACTGAATGGTTATGTCGTTTTCAATGACCTTTCACATTTCACATGTACAAGTATTTTTTTAAAAATAACAATGTGGTCTAGCATTGTCTACTGTATTTATGCTGAAATTATAATATTTTGCATATTTGGTTTTAAAATTAAAAATATAATATACGTGTACTAAAAAGATTTTAGATTTACGAAAAATGACCTAAAACCAAAGCAAATGCTCCCAAGATTTATGAACCCCTTGATGATCCGCGATATTAGTCCAGTAACTTTGTAAACTGCTCAGTAACATTACGTAATAAATCCTTAGTAATCTCAATTTGCGATCGAACATCTTGTCGTAAAACGAGTTTGCAACAAACTAATAAATGTTAACTCGTTTCCATTCAAGTAAACGATTCCCCAAAATAAGCGAAATGGTGTCCAGACGACTTAATTTTGGTTTTGCTCAGATAAATCCAATGCATTTGCAACATTGAATCAAATTAATGCAACAATTGTTTTTCTTGGCATATGAAATAGTTTCGCACGCACATGATGGAGTCGAATAATAATGGAAGGGAATGAAAAATGGTTGGTCAAAATATAGGTTGTGCAGTCGAAGGACCCCCTCCGATTACTCCTATTAAGTCAGATTTTTTTTCGGACAAAATGGCGTGTCCACCATGGTCAGATACGCAGCGTTATTACCTGCACGACTATTTATTTGCATTCAATTTTCTTCGTTTGTGGTTCGCCCTCAGAGATCAAAACAATGAAACTCCTATTTTTTAACTTTCTGACAATCGTAATCCATTATTTAAGCTAATCTTAGATTCTAAGATGGGCTGAGGAAACTCCTAACTTAGCAGAAGAAAATGACGAGCCACATTTCCGAAATTCCCAGGAGCTCAATCATAATTTTTTTTTCTTATTTTTTCTGTTTTTCTGGTGAAGGCCAGAAATTGACCCTCGACCCTTGAATATTTGACAGAGCTTTATTAGACAGCACTTTTAAGTTTTTGAGAAATACAATCAATTCATCGAAATCAATTACTGGTAGTCTTGCAGTTGCACAAAAGGCAAATATTTACATGTACTGTACACTGTAGATATGGGGTAGATGATTGCTCTCAAAATGTCATATCAATATACTGTAGTTCGTTCACTAATTAATTTAACCGAAGTTACTAAACTTAGATTAATTTGTTTACATTTTATGTTATTTAAAGAGAAATCTTACTAAGTATTTTCAGGGTTCCCACTTTGGAAAATGTCAGGGAAAATCAGGAAATGTCAGGAAAATGACATGGAGTTAGTGAAAATGTCAAGTTAATTGATAGCATGTCAGACTTTGATTAGCCATCAACTTTTATAAATAAAATTGATAAAATCCATCAATTTTATTATTTTTTAAAACAAAAATCTTATGCAAAATCTCAGAAAATGACTGGGAATTCGTGAAAATGTCAGAGAAATCGACTTGAAAATTTGAGTGAAAACCTTGATTTTCTTTCAAACAGCTTTAAAATACACTGTATTGCAGTTACATCGTATGGTTTATTGATGTTAGTAAGTTTTTTTGGCTGGTAGGAATTCATATTTTGATAAATTTTACTTGAAATCTTTTTATTTTATACATGGTAGTTGTCGTGTCAAAAACATCAACGACCCTTTGACTGTCACTCTACTTATGTTATGTCAGGAAATGTGACATTTACGAAACATGGAAAAAATATGCGGAAAACATGTTTTTAGATTTCATTTGTATATTGCTACTTTTTACGTTGGCAGTACAGTTTTCAAATGTAAGTTAATATTGTTTTTATGTAAAAAAGGGTAGCAAAATCAAATGGCACCAGATCTGTGTTCCCACATTTAAGCGATGGCATTATTATTATTATTATTGTTATCATCATCATCATACGAGTGCGACCAGTATGGGAAACGTTTTCGGCAAACAAAACGTAAAACTCGTTATTAATGCTCGACCTCGGCCATACTTTATCTTCATTAAAAACACGAAAAGTTAATGAAAATTCAGCTTCTGACCTCGATTCAGGCTTAAAAACAGCGTCCAGGTAATAAACTATGCGAAATTTAGTACCTCGACCAACGTCGCGCGCATACGAAACTAGCGGGGTCAGAGGTCAGCGACACTTCCACAATGACCCCAGTGACCCTGTCGCCACCCAGAAATGTCAGCCAGCGACGGAAAAGCCGAGCTAATTAGGTGCTTTTTTGCTCGACCATGTTAGAATTTCATTCATTCACCTTTGAACTCCACAAAGTAGTGGTCACTCGTTGGTCAGAAAAATTAACCCCTACTAAATTCCACGAATTTAAAATGGCATTTTCGGTCGTAGTTGTTGCGAATTAATTTTTGATCGAAGTTTTGCGGTTAAATAAAACTTAATTTGTTTTGGTCTTTCGAATGAACGTACACGTACATGCATTTATGCAATTTGTCTTCGTCAAATACATGTCAAATTCATGTAATCGTAATTTGTTCCACTTGGCAACTGTTGTTTTGAAAATAATTTTAATTTCCTAGTTTTCTGGTTCTACTGCACATGTACACTATAAGTAGAACGACATGCGATCTTTTTTCAAATTTGAACTGATTTTTTAAATGCACAAAATGGTTACTGCTTGCATTTGAGAAAACAGTTGGGTTTAAGGGCACACCCAAAAATGTTAGTTTCACTAAAAATAATAGCAAAAATCAATAACAATTTGAAACAATAGCGTTTGGAGAAACAAATTATTGCAAATTCTGAAAACTTACATCTTAAAACTTTATTTAAAATGTGTTAAAACGCCATATGCTAAAATTCATTAAACAAGGTGTATACTGGTCGTGGAAGTCAGGAAAAGTCATGAAATTTACATTGGGGTCATGGAATATTTGCCTATGATTCACAAAATAAAAATATCGGTTACAATTCATCATTTGTCATCCAGTTTTGCAACAAAAAATCACCTATGATATTTTTTTTATTCGCCAATGATCGCGACATCAATGGTAGGGAATGTTTATGAAAATCACTTTTCAGTGATGAAATAAAACTTGAAAGTCCCCATATTTTATTAGGCATTAAAAAAATTGAGGTTTAAAAGTCATGGAATTTGCTATACCAAATCCAGTAGACACCCTGTGGAAGTTCTTGAAAAGTAATTGATTCTATTTTATCAGATCCTGTAGACGCCCTGAATATATATTTTAAATAACAAAAATATTGATTCAATTTTTAATGCATGTTGAAATGAGTAAAATGTGCATTAAGCATTATAATAACAATAGTAGTGGCAATGATATTTTCAATGATAATTTAGTAACATTATTTGTGTAAATGATTTGATGGTCACTTCACCCATCCCTTCTTAAGCCCACTTCTTAAAGCACAGAACTAAATTTGGAACTTAAGTGACACGAGTGTAAACAAAAAATGGGATGGACGACCTTTGACCCTGTCTGCAATTTGCCAAAAGTAAACAATAACAATAATAAAAGCGGGCACCTTTTAATAAAAACGGAATCCCATCTTAGGCCCAACGACCCTTTAAGTGCAGGAGTGCTCGACTAATATAAATATCAAAGAACATATTAGCTTAATTGAAGTTGAGGAACCCATTATCATTTTATTTATTTTTATTTTTTTTATAAAGTTCAGAATGAAACTTTGAACATGCATGTGCTACAGTTGGATGTAAATATAGTTCAAAAATTTCAGGGAATCCTCAGGGAATTTTGAAGTATCAAATTTGTATTTTTCGTTTGTTAGTTATAATTATGAGAAACCAACACAAAATTAATTGGCCTGATAATAAATTCTACTATGCCCCTAAAATTCAGGATTTTCGCTTAAGTTTTTATTTAAAAAATTGCTTCATTAATATTGCTTTTATGATGATTGGTGATCTAGATTTATACACTGTAGTTAAAAAGATTAAAATTGCCGTCATTGTTGCTTTTGTTATTAATATTTCTGAAAACCTTTTCGAGAGATTGCACCTGATATCAGTTATTTCTGGTAATTTTTAATTCAAGTTTCCCCTATGTTTTCTGCTAATTTCTGCCAATGTTAATTAATATTTCTGAAATGATGATCAAGTTTCTATGATAAAATACTCCCAAGATTTCTTTCAACTTATTTCTTTCAACATATTCTATTCAACATTTCTTTCCACAAAAAATATACCTAAAATCCATTATTTCTGGTAGTTTTCAAAGAAATGTTCGTTAAATCCATCATTACTTTATCCTACCATTTAACCGTAGTAATTTGTTATTCAAGTTTCGCCTATGGAATTAATTTCAGCCAATAAAAAATTTTCAAATTTCTCCAGAGCTGCATTATTGGTGATAAAGTTTCTATAAAATAGTCTCTCAAAAATTTATTTCCTTATTATTTTCGCAAAAACATTTCATGGAATATAAACCTAAAATTCATTATTTCTGGCAATTTTTCAAAGAAATGTTCGTAAAATCCATTGTTTGGTAATGTTGACTAAACCCCTATGATTTCAGATTTAATTGGAATTGTGGCACGCAATTAACTTTAAAATGTATTGTTTGAACCTGAAAAAATTACAACATGACCCTGGAAAACTCAGGGAATTTCGTTTTCAGAAATTAGTCACTATGTATAGGCCAATCATACTTTGATCAAACGTCAGTTTGATTGTTTTCAAAGCTATAACTCCTTTGATCAAGTTTGAGCATGTTGAAACAGCTTTTAGGATGTCCAGCTTGACCGTCACGTGGTCGTTGGGGCTATTATTAAATGACCACAGGTCGATACCCCCAGATTTATAATTTAAGAAATATGCGCCATTATCGTGTAATCATAAAAAGTTATCATCCCAAAAAAAAATATAATTTCGTATCGAGAAGTGATTTTGAGGGGAGCCATGCGATCGCGTGCTGGTCAGCCACTGGCCAGTGGTCGAACGAAGACTGCGAAGATAAACACGTTGAAACGACTCGTAAATTGGGGGCCTAGGCCCACGCAAGCAAAATTAATAAAAATATGACGATGGCATTTCGTTGCCATTTGATTTACGGTCCTTGCTCGCGTTTTTAAAAAACAAAAAATGTAAAATGACCACATGGGGACCGAGGATATACAATGTGTGCAGGATATCTGATGCTTTTTATCTGTTTGTGACAAGAGATTAAAAGTGAACAAGAAATGAGTCCTGGCAGGGTGGCTACCAGAAATATACGTTTAGGAACTTGTCGCTCCCCCTAATATACGGTGTGGTTGAGGAACGTGATACGATTACCTTATTTTTTAAAATTGTTTTTTATTTATTATTACTTTTTTGACACATGGGCAATCGATAATGTCATAACTCGTGACCAGCTCATTTGTGGACACCGATTTCCGCATTTTTTTTAATAGACTGACGTATTTTTGCTATTTTGGTCAGCATCCTAATGCATGGCTTTTTCAGAAAATGTAATTTCGTTTATTCTCGTACAATCTTAAGAATGCACGGATTTTCAGAAAATGTAAATTCATGTAATTCTCGTTAAATTTTTATAATTATGAAGCATGGATTTTTCTAAATGTAAATTTCTTGTAGTTCTAGAAAAATTATTAAATTTCTAAAGCATCGATTTTTCAGAAAATGTAATTTCATTTATTCTCGTACAATCTTAAGAATGCACGGATTTTCAGAAAATGTAAATTCATGTAATTCTCGTTAAATTTGTATAATTATGAAGCATGGATTTTTCTAAATGTAAATTTCTTGTAATTCTAGAAAAATTATTAAATTTCTAAAGCATCGATTTTTCATTAAATGTAATTTCGTGTAATTCTCGTATAATTTATAAATTCTAAAGCATATACACTGAAAATGTAATTTCGTACAATTCTCGTTCAATTTATAGAATTGTAAAGCATGTACTCTGAAAATGTTATTTCGTGTAATTCTCGTAGTTTTTAAATTCTAAAGCATGTACACTGAAAATGTAATTTCGTGTAGTTTTCGAACAATTTATGGAATTCTAAAGCATGGACTTTTTCTGAAAAAATAATTTCGTCCAATTCTCGTAAAATTTGTAGAATTCTATAGCATGTACTCTGAAAATGTAAATTTCGAGTAATTCTCTTAGCTTTTACAACTCCAAGGCATGGATTTCTCTGAAATTTGTATTTCGTGTAATTGCGGTACAATTTTCATAATTCTGCAGCATGGATTTTTCAGGAAATGTATATTCGTAGGCTAGCCTTCACTTTATCAACATGAATATCCGCAATTTGAGAAAGTGAGAAAACTAGCCCACCTTTATGAAAACTGTACAAGAATACACGAATTTCCATTGAAACTTTCAGGCTGGTTGACATATTGAAGATGATTGAAATGTCGATGATGACGGATTTATTATTATTTAAATATTTGTGTTACTTGCCCCATTATTTTTCATTGATATGCTACCCTGGTCCCATGCCGAAGACGTGTTCAAAGTGCAGTAGCCTTTCACGAGTCTCGCAGGCAGCTAAGTGTCAAAAATTTCAAATATTTTTTTGCAGAAGCACGACGCATTTTAACGTCCTAAATTTAAAATCCCCCTTAATGGCATCATTGTTGAGATTAGGAAGCCAAATCGGTGGCAAACAACACGCAGTTCTTGTCAACGACGTAACAATTTCGGCTTCACAAATTGTTTATGGATGCGCATCATGCGCGAGGTGGATTTGGAAAATAACGAAATTTTGGCAGGAACAAAAGTGTTGACCTCTGGTGGGGAGAGGTCAAACTGTGCACTGTACATACTGACCATTTTTAGCAGCGTTGATGATGCACGATCCAGTCTGCATGGAATGCATTATATGTAAAATATAAATTTTCAATTTTTTTTAATTCCTCCTAAACAACCCATTTTGCATGGTTAGGTGAAAATTTGCTAGTTATCTTTTTGGTTTTACTAGAAATGTCCTAAATTTTTTGAATAAATTTATTTGATAAATTTATTACCTTTGTTGAACGCATGTTGTCATAAAACAATGCTGACTACCAACTTGAAAAACTTGGAAACCTTAGGGCATTTTGAAATGAAACCTGTAATTTTCAGTATCAAAATTACATGTGTGACCAAGTAATGAATTCTGACATTCCCCGAAAAATCACCATTCGTGATTGTTTTTAACAAAATTAAAATTGCCATCTTTGTTATTTTTCTGAAAATCTCTTTCGAGAGATTACACCTAAAATCCGTTATTTCTGGTATTTGTTTGAATTTCCGTCTACTTAGGTAATTTCTGTCAATACTAATATTTCCGAAATTTTCGAAAAATACCTAAAACTGCATTATTGGTCATCTTGTTTTTATAAAAAAAAATCTCAACTAGTTATTTCAATATTAGTATTTTAAGGAAAAATACCTAAAACTGCATTATTGGTGATCTTGATTTACTGAAAAAATATCTCAACAAATTTACATCAATATTATTATTTCCAAGGTAAATCATTTCGAGGAAAATACACCTAAAATCCATTATTTCTGGTAATTTTTTAGGAAATGCTCATAAAATCCATAATTGGAATACGTTTGTTTGGCTATGTTGGCTAAAAACTTACTTGTACCATTTCATATTTAGTTTTTTTTTTAAATTGGCTATGGCGTTTCCATATTATTATTATTTCTAAATATTGTTTTCAATAAATTGTGAGACACGTTTAATCATTAAAATATATTTTTTGAACCTAAAAAAATTACAATAACCATCCTGGAAAACCTATAGAAAACTTGGGGAATTTCATTTTCAGAAATTAGTAGTCACCACGTGAAAATCTAATTTTTTTAGGTATTTATTAAGCTCGTTGTCAAAAAACACGTACTTTGGTTATAATCTGAACGTTTTAAGTTGATTTTAGCCAAATTGTCACCCTTTTTTCCTGGACATGCCACAAGTTTGGCCACACACGTTAATTTGGACAAGCCTTAGATGGATTTGCATTTAAAGGAGTCCATTTTTCTCTCGTTTTGTGAGGTAAAATTATGTTATCGTGAAATCCATCTCTTGATTTTTGCATGATCTATGGCCGTTCATGACATAACCAACTGAGAGGTCGCTATATTCTCCTATCGTCCAAGTCGAAATTTTAAATATTTTTAGCAACTCGTTTACTGGACTCAGTTTTTTTTTCAGAAAAAAAATAATGCTAGGATTTTGGGGTGTTGGCTCAGGTGCGAAGCGGGCTTTCAGTGATTTAATGCGCTTTGCTAAAGGTATGAAAATAGGATTAATGGCGCTGAACGCAGGGATTAAAATCCCTGAGCATTAAGCCTAGCTATGTTTGCCGATTTTATTATCGGCTTAGACCCTACGAAATCCACCTCAAAAAACTTAATGAAAAAAGCACGCTAGGATTATACAGTGCTATCGATGGATGAGAAAGGTTATCACCTCGTGTCATAGAGGACATTTTGGGGAATTTAAAAAAAACTAAATTGCAGGGATAATTCTGTTGAAAATACGAAAAAATTGAAATGTTGTGAAAAAATGACTTAATTACATTGGAAATAAATTTCACGAGAAATACAACGTTAAACGGAGGAATACCCGCATTTATGGATGCATTGAATCAGTGAATCAACCTGGTCCTTAATTTCATAAAAAGCGTATTAATATTTGATTATTTTGACCAAAATACATCACTTAAAATTCATTTCTGGACGATTTTCTTTTATTTCGCCTATGACTTTCTCTTAAACATAATTTATAGCTGAAAAAAGATTACATCCATCATTTGGAATCTAATTTTAGTCATTTTTGTAAAAAAAAATGCCTATATGGGTTTCACAATATTGTGGGTGGGTTATGAAAGTCTGCCACTAAATAGTGGGTCGCTGTCCAACGTTTGAAATACGAAGTTTTCAGAAATATAGGGTGATGTTGTGAAAAATTCAGATACAGTATTTGCAAGTGAAAAAATGGGAAAAATATCAGGTATTTGAATGTCAAAAATGTAGAACAAAATATATTAACTGGTAACATGCCTGGAATTGTTCAGTACGTTTTCTGGAAAATTGTCACATTTTTGCTCGTTTATTTTGTTGTTTAATATAGATACATGTGGCCAGTGTGAAAAATGTTAAAATTTACACTGTGAAAAAAAAGTGTGAAAAATTGGGTAAAAAATGACAACTTGTGTGAAAAATGCATTGGAAATGAATTTCACAAGAAATCCAGCTTAAAAATGAGGAATTCCCCATCTTCAGGTCCTTAATTTCATAAAAAAACGTACTAAAATTTGATTAGTGTATTTGTATCAGTTTTTTAAATTGCCTGTGTTGCTCTTTTGAAGACTAATATTTATAAGAATCTTCAAAATAAAATATTGTCTTAAAAACCATGTCCATGAAAATACAAGTGAAATCCATTTTTGGTCGAATTAAAAAAATATTCGTCTACGGCGTCCTTAGATTTTACACCATACATTTTTTTTTTATAAAAGCAAGCTGAAATCCACTAGTTGTGGTCTAGTTTTGTTAAAAATAAGTGTTATTGTAGGTGGGTCGCGTCCTGTAGTTTGAGATGCACTGTTATAGCTCTTAAAAGAGCTATCTTTTCAAAATTATTTGGTAAAAAATGTGAAAAAAATAACAAATTCTTGGATGTGAAAAAATGTTTAAAATTGTATACCAACTGGGGCAACTGCTCATTGTTGACATTGATTTTTTTAATTTCAGGTGACTGGAACTCAGATGGACAGAACCGTATTTCAGACTCGTTTCCCAGCATGCACTACTGTGCGATTTCAGCCGAATTTTGTTCTCGTTTGCTGCCCTTTGACGTCATCTTGGTCACATTGCCTTTACCGTGATTACAATTTGCATCTGGATGCCATCTGCAGTACGTATTACAGTGTCAGCCTGCCTGCCTATCTGCTCTCAATTTCCATTGGCACGCCACCATCTTTTTTTAGTTATTTGTCACAGTGGCTGTGATTTCACCACTTGACTGGAGAGCTTAATAATTCGTGCCTATTTGCCAC
This sequence comes from Kryphioiulus occultus, assembly GCA_034687865.1. NCBI lineage: Eukaryota > Metazoa > Arthropoda > Diplopoda > Julida > Julidae > Kryphioiulus > Kryphioiulus occultus. Next base: position 21,439 of record JAQGAF010002572.1, read on the forward strand.
TCGTTCGTTCGTGCTTCGTTGTTGTTAATTGTTCAGTAGTGAAAATTTAAAATTGAAAAATAAATTAAAGTTAGAATTTATAGCTGGAAATTCTGACAGGCCTTAGAACGAATAGTTATGATGTCCAGATGGGATTAATCTCGTTCGACCAATCAATTTTGTAAGGTTTTCGCCACATGTTTAACGGGAAGTTCCCTTCCCACCCCTGCCATGATAAAAAATTGAAAAATTGCATACATAAAATCTCTGCGAATAATGAATAAATCGTCGTGATAACAATTTTGCTCGATAGTCTGGTTACTTCTGGAGG
>JAQGAF010002573.1:0-21739 GCA_034687865.1 Kryphioiulus occultus
GTCAATACATCAGTATTGCCCTTACACGATCCGTATTACTGTCCGTATTTGTCGAAACTGACAGTAATAATTCCCGTATAGGGGCCCCTTCAGACATTACTGACTATACAGTACAATGGAGACTTCAGTGGGAATTCGAGAAGTTTAGTGTTGCTTCCAGTAATCCAGTGGGACTTCAAGGATTTTCTGATCTCGCAGCCAGTCAAAAAAGTGCCATATGAAACTTCCTCAAACAGTCCTGGCATATCATTGAAGTTCTCCTGAGGTCACTGAAGTAAGGGGTGATGTAAATTCCTGAACTAGCTAAGGCGAGTAAATGAACGCATTAGTTTGCTTAGTTGGTGGGAGAATTCAGTTTGAACTTCAAGAAAGCGATGCACTAGTGAATAAACAACTACTAGCACAAGTATCAGGAAAGTTTGGTGTCAATTTCCAAGCAAGTAACACGGTATTTCACGACACGATTATGGGGGTTGGTGGGAGTTGGTAGGCGAGTTCATTTTGCAAATCGAGGGAGCTACTGTAGGTGTAGCAGAAAATAAAAAAGATCAGGGAAATTCCCCGGTTTTGGTGTCGACAGGAAATACCGTATTTCGCGACACGATTACTTTGCTGTGTATTAGTTCAACAGGTAGGAGCATTTTCTGTATAATGCAACTTGCAGTTCTGAAATTAAGTTTGATTTAATTAATGCCTGATGACAATTTTTAAAAAGGGTTTGTTCTTGACTACTACAAGTATTTATTTGAAGTAAGGCCTAATACCCCATCGGAGGAAATATATTTGCGGCACATTAAGCAGTGGTAAGAATATTTTTTAATATAGTGCATGCTCCTTTAAATGATTTAACAATCAAGCAAGATGAGCTACCACGCAATGTTCGTACGTGTACATTATATCAAAACTGCCTGCTTAGCCCCTGGGGGGTGGCAACTTGTAAAGTCAGGTGTAGATGTACATGTAGGTTGAAGTCGTAAGTCCCACCAAACAAATTGAAGACCCAACGAAGACATCGGCCCACTAAAGCCATCGAGATTTCCCTAAAGTCATTGAAAGCCACTGAAGTCGTTGATGCAAGGAGGTCAGATGGCAACGTGTGATGAAGTGATTAGTCATGTTGGATGAAGACCCACTGAAGTCGAAGTCTTGGGGTAACACCAACTTGGGGTAGAGTTCTTAAAGACATGGCAACTGTGAGCGAGTCCAGCCTTGCTCGCGGACTGCAAGGATTTTACCAGACTCATATGACTGCAGCGGGACTTCAAAGTGACTTCAAGGGACTAAATGGGAACTTCAAGGATTTCTAGACTTCGCAGCCGCCATATCAGTAGCACGTATTGTACGTGAAATCTCTTTAACTTACATGTAAGTCAGGACTTTCAGTGACGCCCTTGGAGTCCCACTAAAGTTATCGAAATCTAATCAATGAAGTGAAGCCACACTTCAATGAAGTCCCACCTTCAAGTCTCAACGTGGTCAATTGAAGCCTGAAGTCGTCGTAAGTATACAGATTTTAAAGATTTGCCACCCCCAAGTAAGTCCCACTGAAGTCTATGTTCATTTTCGTTAACTCTAAATAAGGTGAATAAAGATACCGGCCTCGACAGGCCCTCAAGTTCCAACTTGCAAAGTGGGTGGGAGAGTTCATTTTGCTCTTCAAGGGAAGTGTAACAGTAGATGAAAAAAAAAATCAGGGAAATTCTCCCGTATAAGGGATTTTTTTTCCACCCAAGTAACTCGGTATTTCACGATATGATTACTGCGCAGTGTGTTAGTTCACCAGGTACAGTACACTGTACAATGTAATGCAACTTGTAGTTATGAAATTATGTTTGATTTTATTTCGGACTGATGGCAATTTGAAAACAAGGGTTTATTTTAGACTTGTATACATGTACATTATGCGGGCTGAATTAAGGTATAATACCCCACAGGAAATTCTGTTGATTTTGTGACGCCTCAATTATTCTATCATTATCTTTACTGTGCTTCTTGTATTATTTGCAGTTTGGATTTACAATGACTTCTACCATGCTATCGAAAGACGTCAAAAAGGTTGTTGATATTTCGATATGGCAGGAGATAGAAGCAGAATTAAATGTGAAAGTTCCACCTCATCTCTGCAGAATGTTTTCCTTCGTAGGTTTTGACAACAGAGTTACTCTGAAACACTTATTATCGGAAGATATAGATGAAGTTCAACAATTTGCGAGAGAAAGTCTTCATCGTCTCATTGAATTTTCCGCAACCGAATGGGAATCATATTACAGTGCATATTTTCAGAAAACGCCGCAAAAGTTTGTAATTCTGCCTGGCCATCGAAAACTACTGCTGGCAATCAGGGAGCATCTCTTGACAACCCATTCGAAGTAGCGAGAGAATCCATTCAAACCAAACGATTTCCCGAAGATGCCAGCCTAAATTCCAGTGCAATTCCTTTCACAAGCTGCTGTCGTTTTTCGCAATATGCAAAGATTTAAAAAATGTTTTAAAAAAAATACGTAAAAACACTTTGGTTCACGATGTTTTAATGTTTAAAACAATACAGTTGTATTTTGTTCTTTACTTGTGCTGTCAACCACCCGTCCGAGTTTGGGATAATAAATACATTCTTAACGCCGGAAAGTCAGTCTGAAGTCATTGAAGAAATGAAGAGCCACTGTCGCCAATGAAATCGCCGTCCCACTGAAGTCAATTCAATTAAACTCGGTACCCAACAATCAGTAAATGAATATTAAGAGTCCTACTGAATCATAAGTGGAAGTCAGGTGAAAAAGTTGGTTGAAGGCATTGAATTCTGAGGTAAAGTTGTAGTTTTAAGTCACTGGAAGCGTGGGTGTGCCCATCCACGGTTGCAGCTGTGGACTTCGAGGATTTTGCTGGGCTTCAATGACTTCAACCGATTTCACATAGGCCTACTTCAATGTATGCAGTGGGACTTCAATCTTACCTCTCCGATATCACTGACTATAGATGTCTGTGGGACTTCAAGGACCTCGAGGACTTCCTGACCTGGCAGCCTGTCACTAAAGTCTGGGGTGAAGTACACTGTAGCTAAAGGGCTAAATTCGTGAACTAACCAAATAAGGCGTATAATAAAGCCTCCACTAAGAGTCCACTGACTAAGGGGCCATCCATAAAGGACGTCCGGGCAAGGGGGAGGGGGACAAGGAAAGTGGACGTCCGGATCGTCCGCTCTTCCGGATTAGAAGAGTTGCATTTCTGATATACTTTTTATAAAAATTTCGCCTACGGCGTTTTCATTATCACTACCATTTCCTAATATTTTCTTATCAAAACGCTACTAAAATGCACCTAAAATCCATTTTTTCTGTTGATTTGTGTTAAGAATATTCGCCTACGGCGTTCAAAACAATAAATGCAGTAGTTGACTACTTATCAACAACAAAAATTACCTTCCGCGTTTTGATCATGAATAAAATTTTAAATTTCGAAATAATTTGTATCGTTATTAATATTAAGAGATAAAAACCCATTGTTTAATAATTTTTCAAAAGTTTCGCCATCGGCATTTCCTTAATTATTAATAATAATATATCCTTTTACAAAATTGTGGGATCAAATCCATCATTTTGTGATCTACACTTTCTAAAATATTTGCAATACACTGTATAGCATTTGAAATTGGATATTCATTTCCCTTTTGATCTGGGTCATTTAATGTATGGAAAACCCGGTAAAGTTAGGGAAATTTAAGTGAAATTAATATTATGTATTTTGTTCAATGTGAAAGTTTTTTCCGAATCGGACAGTACATGGGGGTGGCAAAGTTGGTGGGCGAGTTCATTTTGCAAATCGAGGGAGCTAGGTGTAGCAGAAAATAAAAAAAATCAGGGAAATTCCCGGGTTTTGTTGCCGACTTCCAAGCAGGAAATACCGTATTTCACGACACGATTACTTTGCTGTGTGTCAGTTCAACAGGTAGGAGCATTTTCTGTATAATGCAAGTTGGGAGTTATGGATTAAGTTTGACTTCATTCATGACGGATGACAGTTTTTAAACAAGGGTTTATTTTGTAGCGTGTTGAGTTGAAGTGTGGTCTAATACCCCATCAGAGGAAATTCTGCTGCATTTGAGACGCGTTATAATTTGCTGCACATTAACTATGGCGGTAAGGATATTTTGTTACACAGTTTAATGCTTGCTCCATTAAATTATATTACTTTACAATCAATCTAGTTGAGCTGCCAATGTCCGTACAGTATACATGTATATAATTTCAAACTGCATGTTTAGCCTCACCACATACTGTACTGTACATGTATAACAGGGTTACCACAAAAGCTGGGGAAATTTTTACATTGTTTCAATACATGTAAGTCAATACGTGTAACTTTCAATGAAAATTTCAATCCCGAAGGTACGGTATTTTCCATATACATGTGTGATGTGTAAGGCTTTTAGGTGAAGTAGCTGTTTGCCCAATGAAAGAAAACCAACATGGCAGATTGGTTCCTTCTATTTGGCTTCATTACGACAAAGTCGAAATTTTCGAAATTAAAATATTTTCCATGCATCTACTGTAAATCTAAATTAAAAAAGGGAATTCCTAGCTACTTTAATGTCGCGTGAATTGCATTAATACACAAATTCAATAATTGTCATCCTATTCAATGGTCATATTGGTGTAAAGCACTATATTAAAGGGTAGGTTGTTTTTTACTTTATATTGGTCGATGGGAAAACTATAACGGTCAGGGGAAAATAAAAATTTAAACCTGGGAAAGTCCGGGGATGTTATTTAACTAAAGCTGTGGGAACCCTGATAAAGAAATTCGAGAACTCGAGCAATTTTAGCTAATCATTATCTTTACTATCTATGGTATACACTTCTTGCAGGGTAACAGAGGACTGCGGCAGAACCTCCAGTTTGAATTGCCACAAATTACTATAATACCAGAGATGTGGCATGAGATCGAAGAAGATTTAAATGTGAAAGTTCCCCTTCATATCTGCAAACTGTTTGCCGTTCTAGGATATAAGAGCCGAATGTCTCTGAAAAACTTAACGGTGAAAGATATAGAGGAAGTTGAAAATTTTGCTAGAGAAACTCTCCCTGGTCTCTTCCCATATGCCAGTTTGTTCAAAGATTATTGGGACGAGTATTACGGTGAAAATTTCCGGAAAAATCCGGAAAACTTTGCAATTCTGCCTGGCGAACGAAAACTACTGTTGGGAATCAGTGAGCATCTTTCCGCAACCCATGCAAAGTAAAGTGGGAATTCAGTAAAATAGAAGGAATTGCCCCAAAATGCCAGCCAAAATTCCAGCGCAATTCCCTTGCCAAATTGTTCTCGTTTTTCGCAGTGTGCAAAGATTAAAATGTTTGAAAAAATAACTTAGAAACTCTTTAAGACAGCATGTTTCAAAAGATAGTTGTATTTTGACCATGATCTGTACTGTCACCAACTCACTGAGCTCGGTTTAATAAACACGCATTGAAAGATGGAGACAGTGAAGTCAACGCAGTCCCAGTCCCATTGAAGTTGGGTTGAATACCTTGAAGTCCAGCAAAATCCGTGAAGCTTGCAGTAAGGCGAATGCTACTACAGGTAAGGTGAATGCACATTTTAAGTTGCCACTAGATCGAACAATGGTTAAGAGTCAGTGGATTGAAATCAGTTTTCCACTGCCACTCACAGTAAGTCAGTAGTCGGTATTCGTTGACCACAAGTCGGTAGTCTGTATCCATTGACAATAAGTCGGTATCGGTATTTATTGAAAATTAATCAGTAGTATTATCCCTGGTGGTTTGTCCATTTGAGAGTACTGTAGAGAGCGATAGTCCGCTTCCTATCGACCCAAGGAAGTTTGGGGGTGTCTGACAGATCCCTCCACTCTCAGCATTAGCATTAAAAGGAATAATTGCGCTTTCCAAATTTGCATATAGCACGCATTAGTGTCTACTCACATCTCGTAAAACTGTTAGCCCCCCGAGGCCTCCGTACTTCTTCGTTTCTTGTCTCTTAATTTAGCGGATGAGTTTTACTGCACAACTTCTTCATCTCGGACCACTTCCTTATTTGATATTCATGTTTGATAATTTTCATACTTTATTTACCCCCAGCCCACCCCCTCAAGAACACTCGTTTGTTTTCCTTGTCTGTTTCTCTTGGCAGCATCAAGAAAGAGGGACTTTTTATAACCGTGAATTAAGAATATAGATATTTATGTCTGATATCACTAAATGGGTGAGGGTGGGGCGTAATTGAGAAGCTAAAGAGAATAGGAGGATGGGGGTTTTTATGGATGAGCCTCTCCATAAGACGGATGCTAGCGATATGCAAAGCACATCCATTTACTTGTGTCATTTCCAGTGAAAAAATGCTGGGGGAATTAGACGTACTTAAATCCGTTAGGATTAATAACCGTTTAGGGGAGGGTGGGGATAAAAAATGTGAAAAAATTAATGGATAAATTGTGGGAGAAGGACTTATAGGTGGGATTACGCAGATTATACAAGTAAAAACAAGTTGTTACTTACCGAAATTCTTTACACTCGTCGTCCTACAATTGTATTATGCTACAGGACATCTCAAGGGGGATACAATAGCGACGTGGAGGTCGAGAGGTCAACTAGATCGATTGTAGTCAGAATCCATTCGGTGCTCTGAAATTATAATTGAAAAGGCGGTCTGTTAGTAAGTTGGATTCACTCGCTATACAAACTATACAAAGCGAAAAAAAAATGAAATCATGAGTTAACTCTTGCAGGGAAGGAGATTTTGTATCAGAGAAGAAATCTAAAAAATGTTCAGGTATTACATTATGTCCTCATTGTCATTCACGCATTCTTGATTCATTCACAGCTTGTTAGATTATTCACAACGTGTTAGATCATGCACAACGTGTTAGATCATGCACAACGTGTTAGATCATGCACAACGTGTTAGATCATGCACAACGTGATAGGTCCAGCACAACGTGATAGGTCCAGCACAACGTGATAGGTCCAGCACAACGTGATAGGTCCAGCACAACTTATTAGATTATGCACAACCTAGTAGATTATGCATAACTTATTGGATTTTCCACAACTTCTTAGATTATTTACGATTTATTAGATTACCCACAGCTACTTGGATGACTCACAACTATTTGGTTTATTAAAAACACCTTACATTATTGACAATTTCTTGTTATAACTCACAACTTCTCGGATTACCCAGATAATCCACAACTTTTTGGATTATTCACAATTCAGTTCAAATAATTCTAGCCATAACTGGATTTACCCAATTATCCAAGACTATTGGATCTTATTTTCTCACCTTCCATAATTATTTCTTGATTTTCATTTTTTGTTTAATAAGTACACTTCGTACTTCAATCATTCCTCCGTCATCCAATCACAACATGTTTCCAGAATTACTCATTTGTCATTCCGGGGGATTCTCTCGACTTTGTTACCCTGTTTCTCACATTTTCCCTTTCTCAGTGTGTCATATTTCCTGACGAATTTCTTGCCAAGACACCCCGTACCATCCCCACGTGCCACCTACGCCATGCTCTTATTTGCCCATTTAATGAAATTTTCCAAAAATGAATTTGTCATGTCCGTCGAGGCAGAGCACCGAGTTAATTAACGTTAATAACCGGCGGTTTTAATTGGCCCTGTTTGAACAATGAGTGGGGCGAGAGAAACACGGAGAGAGCGTTGGCTTCGACTATAAAATTATTTCAAATGTAGCCGGAGAGATTTCTCCGAACGCAATTTAGGCATCAAACTTCCAACGCTGCAACATCGCAATAATGCAAATTAACTAATTAGACGAATTTCAAGGTGGGACACGTAGCGCTTCCCTCAGTTGCACCAATTAATGGATCCAGGAACATCTCCCAGTTCCCACCCACAACCCTTCCTTAAGGGCATTTGCAGAAATTCACCCAAAACTAGAACAGGTTTATGCGTTCATTAAGTAAAACGCACGAAACGCCATCAAATTAAGAAAGAAAGACGGCGAATGGGCGCCCATTAACTTTTACGACCCGATCCTTATTCTTAAAATTTTCACAAGACTTTCTTAACCCCGACCGACAACCCCTTAAAGTGTTAATTGCGCGTTTCCCCGCATTACACCGGTGTCACCATGGTTTGCCTGCCTACGACATTTTCAAGTTGGGGAAAGACACTCAGAAATGTAGTATTTTAAAATTTAGTACTAAAAAATACTGAAATATTTAGCGATCCACTGGCTGTAAAGGTCCTGCCAGGGGGTCGCTAAAAAATTAATATAATTATTTTTGTTAAAAACCGAACAATTAAATAACGCAGTAAGCATGTTCCATCAAATATTAATATTAACAAATCATTTTTTGTAGAATGTGAGTGAAAACCAACGACCGTATATCAATGATTGAGTTATTAGAAATTTCAAATTTGTCGTTTTTAAATTATTTTAATTGTTTAAAGAAATTCTGAAATGAAAATGTGGGGTGAAACCTATCAGTGGAGATCTGATTGTTCAAATAACAACCTATGGCATTTCCGTCACTACTAGTAATTCTGAATTTTTTTCCAGAAGAAGATGCCATGAACATGCCGTGATCAACTCCTAAAAAATGCTCCGGCATTTCCATCATTACTAATAATTCTGAAATTTCTTCAAAAAGAAATCTCCATGAAAATGTAGTATTAGTGATCAAGTTCTACACAATTTCCCTGAAATTTCCATCATTAGTAATACATTTTGACATTTTCTCAACAAAATTAATGAAAATACGGCAATTGTGATCAAGTGTAAAAAAATTCCTGGAATTTCCATCATTACTAATAATTCTGAAAATTTCTTAAGAAAGTTCGAAAGCAACTCCCTGCATTATTCCTGACATAATGTAAATCTATTTTAACTGGTAGGTTTTTCAAAAAACCAATTACTGAGGTATTTAAGTACTAAAACTGTTTAATATGGCATAACATTTTGGGATAACATCTCTAGTTTTTTCTACCCCAAAAAATGCTAGATTCACCTTTGAATCGAATTTTGGGGAAACCATGCATTTTTTAGATATTGAGGGGCGTGATACCAATAAGTTTTAGAAGCACTGCTTTATGCCAGCATTTTAAAACATTAATAGCAAATAATTTAATACATTTACTTAAACATTAAGTAGATCGCAACGTTATAATATTTGACCAGCAGATCACTTAGAAAGCATGGGATATTCACAATTTCTGGTATTTTTTAAGTAAAATAAAAAATATTCAACAAAAAATCCGAGCGCAAGGCTCAGTGTCCATTTGAAAACTGACCATCGATAGCATCTATTGATGGTAACTTGCAACATTGCGATATTTGACCAGCTGAAACATCGAAGAGTGCTAATTTCAAAAAAGCTGTCCTAGACTCAATTTCACAATTGGTATTTTTCTAAAAGAAAAAATAATGTCACTAGAGTCACAGAGTTGACCATCGATAGCATCTGTCCAACGATAACATTCGCACCAGAGTCCTGAGTTCAAAACAGTTTGGAAACTGTTTGCATAACTGCATTTTGATGTTTGGATGGCCTTACTGTCACTTCGATGACCGCTATAAACATAACAGTGGACATGAGTTTGTCCTTCAGTTTGGCCAAAAAATATGCGCATAATTGAAGGGGATGTACGATATAAATGCGACCCAGGGAGATAAACCAATAATACAGTTGTAAAACAGGAAAGATGAGTGGCGTCCCCCGAGCTCGGACACTGGTCAGCGGTGCAAATAGCGCCGAGAGAGCGATAAGAGGCTCGATAAGGGGGTGAAGGAGAAATCCCAGTTTAGCAAATGTTGGGGAAGAAGAAGAGGAGGAGAGAAGAAGATGCTGTTATGGTCATTCGCTATTTATACACGATGGTCAAGCAGGGAAAACACGTTTCGTCCTTTCCCCTTCCCACCCCCTCACGAGCGCCACCATAAATCCAACGAGGGGAAAATGGCCGCCGCCAACTGGCCGACGACTGATAACAACATATTGGACGAACAATGAAAGAATTACGACAGATAGGCAGCGAGGATGGACGATAGCGCCAAATGACCACTACGAAAGCGTCAATATAATAATAGGCTCACTCCATTAAACGCCTGGCGACAAAGCGTCAGAAATGCAGCGACAAAGGTCATCTCAGGGAAATTAAGGTTCAGCTTGGAAAACTCAGGAAATTTTGACTCGAAACCTGAAATTTGACCCTCCATTGCGGACGAATCTGGGTCAACGTGTTCGTAAAGTTTGAACTGCAATAACAAGGTGATTACCACTGGAAAAGATGGGAAACCTGTAAACCTCAGGGAATATTATATTCAACTTGGAAAATCTGGAAACCTCAGGGAATATTATATTCAACTTGGAAAACCTGGAAACCTCAGGGAATTTTGTATTCAAACTGGAAACGCAGGGAATTTTATATCCAACCAGGAATACTCAGGGAATTTTGTATGCACCCTGAAAACCTGGAAAACTCATTTCGTGTTTGTTCGTTATATTCTGAACGAACAAATCAATTCTACAATCCCTCCAAAATTCAGCATTTGTGATTAAGTTTTCCTAAAAATGTGGCCTGCGACGCTCCTGAATGTTGCCTTTGTGATTATTTCTGGCAAACGATTTTCGAGAGATTACACCTAAAATCCGATATTTCTGGTATTTTTTATTCAATTTTCGTCTGCGGCGCTAACTTCAGTCAATAGTAATATTTCTGACATTTTCAAAATGGTCTAAAACTGCATTATTGATGATCTAGTTTATAAGATCCCTCAAAATTTTTTCATCATATTTCTACACAAAATAAAAACATTTTAGGGAAAATACACCTAAAAGCCATTATTCCTGGAAGTTTTTCAAAGGAATATTCGCATGATCCATCATTGGGATACGTTTGTTTGGTAACGTTGACTAAAAACCTACCATTTGAGATCTAATTTAAAAAAAATTGTTTTCGAGAGATTAACCTAAAATCCGTTATTTCTGGCAATTTTTTATTCGAGTTTTGTCTATGGAGTTAATTGCTGTCATCAAAATGGTCCAAAATTGCATCCCTCTGCAATTTCTATGATTATTTCCAAATGTGATGTGTTAGTCTGGTAAAGTTGACTAAAAACCTACGATTTGAGATTAGTTTTTTCAAAAATTTCGCCTACTGAATTTCCTTATTATTACTACTAAAGATTGTTTTCAATAGAATTGTGGCACACAAAACACAAATACCTTTTACGAACCAGGTAATATTACACTATGAACCTGTTCAAACCTGGAATACTCAGGGAATTTCATTTTCATAAATTAGCAGACACAATGATTACTTCATGTTATGAATCTTGTTATTTATTGGTTGCTTTTTCTAAATAAGGTTTCAATTTAGAAATTTCCGACACCAGTTCCCCACTTCGTATTATTTATCTAATTGTTTATTGTTAGGGAATTGTAAAACTTATTTTTCTAAAAAATGTTTCAATTTAGAAATATGCCCCCAAAACACCGCTCCAGTGGTCATTTTTCACTCCTGGAGAGATGACCATTACTTTACAAAAACGTGGATCATAAAAAGGAACGTCGGTCATTTCCGATATAATAACCGATATTGTTATTTATATACGAGTTGGCCGTATGGCACGTGCAGCCAGTGGTCACTCCAGCACGAATGACCCCAATAGCCGCCATCTTGCTCGTAATATTTTTTAACGTTTAGGTGTCAACGGTCAACATAATGTTCGTGTTCATTTATAGGGCACATGAGGGACCCATATACGCTGTATACAATGTTGGGGAACATCCTCCTGCTACGAAGTATATTATATTGTTGGTCCAATAATAAAAGGCTCAATTGGTAACGAGGCCCTGCGAGTGAATTTATTTCTCTTAATACTCTATAAATTGCTTCTCCGCACGTATTTTACGAGCCTGTTCTCGATATTGGAGCTCAAATTAATATTTGTACTGTTGGTCGTAAAAACCAAAACTTATTAGTTATCAGAGATCATGGACTAAGCGCCAACTTGCTGGATAAACTAGATTGCCTATAATATGGACCCCCTTGGTTTCGGGTCAAATCCTTTTTCATTTTAATGCAAGTATATTTGTTGACCCATGCTGTTGAAATAAGGTCAATTACTGCATTGGATCAATAACGTATTCTTCGCTTCTTAAGAAAATGTATTTAATTAAAATATGGCTTCCCTTCTTGAAAACTAAACGTAAATAAGTTTTTTTCGGAAATTATAATCTTGTTTGTTTGAAACACAGGCTTTGATTCTCTCGCAATAATACTTTGTTCTTGAAAGAATACTTTGTTTTTGTATCTATTTTTTTAACAGGACAACACGGTCCAATGAATCCAATCTGCTTTCCGTCTCATGAACAAATGTGCCGTTCTTCAATTTCTTGGATATCATTTAGGGCGGCATTTTTGAAATATTTAGGACTTTTAAGACTTGTTTGCTACCCTGGATAGGGAACCAAAAAGTGGACTTTATGCCAAACCCTCTCTATTTTTAAATATGGTTGAATTATTTAAAATCTAGTTTGAAATGAATTTTCATTCATGAAAATGATATTCATGATCTACAGTATGCTATGGCTATGGACGTACATGTAGTTTATGAACGGCCCCTAAGAAGCAAATAAGGCATTGTTTTCGAAAACGAAGAACTATTTCAAGAACAAAGTATTACTTCGTGAAAATCAAGCCTTGTTTTTAAAATAAACAAGTTTATTATCTCCGAAATGCTCTTATTTACAATATCAGTGTTTCAAGAAAGGAAGCCATACTTTAATTACATACATTTTCTTTAGAAGCGAAAAATACGTTATTGATCTACTGAAGCAACTGACCTTATTTTTACAGCTTGGGCAGTTTTATTAACGTTTCACGTCTTGGGAAGAAAGTTTTGGTTTCCTAGCAAAATAGAGCTTTGATATATGCTGACTTGTTCTATTGAAATCTTTTCAGATTAACACATCGTTTGTATTTATTTTCATTTTTTATAGTGTTATTTATTTAATATTTTTTATTTATTATTTTAGGAAGTGATTCATAATGATAAAATCGACTACTGATCAGTATGTATTTCTATAAATATTTCTAATAAATTCTGAATTTGATATCTTAAAACAATTTCTGAATACTAACGATACATTGAATTTTTAGGAATTTACAAATCATCTACCTTATGTATTATCTCAAACAAAATACCCCTCTGTACCAGCACTTCGTGGAACCCCAAAAAGACATCTCGCAAATATTATTATACATGTATCTCAATGTCAATTTGCATAGTAGCAGAAAAAACCAGCCAAGACGACATTTAGCTTTTATGAGAAAATGCCAACAACGAACGAAACCCAACGTGAAAAAACCCCCGAAAAAAGACCGGTGTTATTAAATAAATACGCCATTCATCGCCTATTCAACTTGTAAAAAATGCATTTGTGGCAGGCAGGCTGAGGTTCTGGCTCGTTTCTCAAAACCAATATTGCCAACAGATGCATTATTAATAGGGGCTGAGTTGGCACTTTCATGCTCGCAGTGGTTTAATCAATAATAAAATTAAACCAAAAAATAAAAGTCCATTTAATGCCACTCTGTTGAAACGATGGAGGGATACGCTAAACTGCGATTAGGCTAATCGGGGTTGGTGCAACCCGTTTAAGACGATCGAACCGGAAGGAAGAAGGCATTCCGAGTATGCAAAGTAGTTGAAAAGACAGTCAAAAGAGACACTTCCAGAGCCAAATGTCAATTGGGGTTGGCGAAGCAATTAGGCATTCCTTACGAGTCAACCTTCCTTTAAATGCAAATGGGCAAACATAGTTTGCCATTGAAGAAGAAACGAAAGACGATGAATCAAAGGGGGGGATTGGGGTTAGGGGGTTTGGGGGTTTGGGGGGTAAATTGGATGGATATCCAGATCCAAGATCGTTGCTTAATTAGCCCAACTAAGCGCGAATAAAAGCCCTGAGATGACTGGATGAAATGAACTTTGGACGCGCTTTAACAATTACGTAATGAGTCGGCATTAAATTAAAACTGCCCCGTTTTATCTACAGCAATAGCGAGGTCTAGAAACGAAACGTCAATTTGTAGTGGAATGAATGCATTCCATTGATCCCACTGATCCAAGCCAGTTTGGGAACGTTCAAGTATTATGTAATCGCGAAATACATGTACATGTAGTCATCCTCAAACCCCCACCAACTGACAAATTCAGTGAAAGTTTTAGTGATCGTAGCCAATAAGAGCAAAGAGGGAAAGTTATGTTCTGGTGTTGATGAACTGCGTGTCAGGTGGACACGGTTCTGAGAGTTAATGTCCAGATTTCAGGGTAATTTAAGCAACAGACTTCAGGAATCAATGAACATACAGTGGGACCACGATGAGAATTTAAAGAGTTTAATTGGAGTTCAATGATTTCAACTTCACAACAATGACTGCAGTGGAATTACAAGTAGGAATTCAATGGGACTTCAATGAATTTAATGAGTGTCTGCAGTGGGAGTTTAACGATTTTAATCTGACTTCAATGAAACGTGTGAACATCAATTGGACTTCAGTTAATGACTTTAGTGGGAGTTCAATGACTTCACAGATGTCAGGAAGGTGATTGAAGTCCCTTGAAGTCTGTGAAATGTATGTTGTAGTTCTATTCATTTCTGAATAAATAAAGGAAAAACAAGTTTTTACGAAAAGCGTAGTAAATTGATGAACCCTGATGTCGTGTTCGACATTCCTTCTGCTCAAACCGTCCATGTTTGACTTTACCCATGCAAACGATTTTCGGGAGTTTTAAGTATACTGTACTAGATGGTCCCAACCACCTGAAAACGGGGACCTCAAGGTCCAAACTGCAAAGGGCCAAAACGAAAACAGCTCGTTGAGCGTGAAACAAACGCACAACGTAGACCAAACCCGATATGGGCAAGTCCTTGATAAGCAGCAAACTTAGGCCACCCAAGCTGTCAGAATACCAGATTGTGGGGTTGAATTTTCCCAGTTTTAAGGCCAGCCAGTGTGCTCCAGCTCTCAGATAAAGAATAACGATAGCCCTGGCGAATTTCGGCATGAATGAACGCAGAAGCAATTTGCTGTCATCCCTAGCCGAGTGCATCTTCTGCTATCTCTGAGAGACTCAACTTAGACCCATTGTCACTCGACCATCGCCAACAAACAACGCACAATTTTCTTCGCCTTATTCCTATCTGTCTTCACTCACTCCATATTCTTTTCATTCGGACTTTTCTCCTATCCTCGTCCTCCCCTTTCCATTTATTTTTTCTTTCTCTTTTTCGTCCTTTTCTTCCGCTATATCGTCCTATCAGCTCCCCAGCACACGTTGCTGGATAGACGCAAAAAACTGGTGTTGGGACAAGTTGTTTTCACGAACGATTAACTTTCTATCCTACCTTGCGCTAATTCGAATCGCTGTTTGAGGAAATTGCTTTTTTTCGACGCCTTCGTCTTACATCATCCTAGGTCTTGGGCCCCCGTTCGATCACTCGTGGTATTAATTACGAATCGTAATAACTCCAGATGGGGTCCTGGTGGGGATTTACGATTCGTAAGAAGGGTGATGATGCAAATATTCGTACCATGACTCGACCTTCAAATAATTTTAGGCCTATCTGAAACCGGAACGCCGATTTTCGTTCGAAAATGACTATGAAGTTGTATAACCGCGTTATTATTACAAATAAAGCGATGGCTCACATGCCCACAAATCCGAGAAATTCGAACGCGACTTTACGCGAACGAAAACTGAGTTTGAATCAAAGTTAAGCAACAACTTCAACGACGAAAAACTATCGAACGTGCGCCATTTTGGAATTCGAATTCCAGGCCAGCGCGACCCCTCGACTGCGCCGATTTATCCCTATCGTCCATATCATCAAATCTTCATTTGCCAAATTGCGAATTGTGAGAAATTTGTATCAAAATTAGTTTTTTAAATAATAAACGATTAACGATTAAATAATAAACGATTTAGTCACCGAAAATCACATTTTCGCCGACTTTTTCTGAATAGCTAATGCAAAGTGGATTTTAACTCAAGAAGTTATAAACTAACGATGATGACTGCGCGGAAATATCCCTATAGTCCCTATCAGAAAATCTTTATTTGCCAAATTGTGAAATGCCCAAATATCTATCAAAATTAGTTTTTGATAAAAACTGCTTTATTTTAGTTACACAAAACCTCGTTTTCTCGAAAAAAAAAACTAATGCCAAATTGACTTTAATCTATTAAATCCAGTAATTTTATAACCTAACAATGATGGCTCTTCATTTGGCCACCCTCCCTCCTCTCCTCACTAAATTCCATCACCATGCTTTTCCATTCGGCTAACCCCCTCCCCCTAAGACGATGACATGATACAGGGTGGCCATAAACTCCATAACCTCATTGCAAAAAAAAATTTTGGGAAATCGGTTAGTTACTAGGACCGAATTTTGGAAAATGGTAGAACTAAAGTATTTTATTTCGCGTGTTTGGTTCGCAGGGAGTACCGGCAGGGGGCGCTGCAACCTCTAGAACCGAAAATGGCGTCTATGCAGGGAAAAGCTCAATGAATTTTCTGATAGTTTATCGTTATACCAAATCACCAATCAGTGTTTAAGTGCAATTTCGAAAGAAAATTGAATTCAGAAGTGATTTTCACACAAGAAAATCACCCGAGGTTGTGCTTAAGGCTGATAGACAATTTGATCAAGTGATACCAGTGGCCATCTTGAGAGTTTTCCATCTTAGATGCAATTTTCGATTTTAGTGACTACAGCACCGCCTGCCGGGACTTACCGTGAACCAATCACACGAAAAAAAACTAGTTCTGTACCTTTTGGGCATCGTAACTTAAATATTTTTAAAATTATTTTTTTGTAATGACGGTAGGACTTCGTGATGACCCTGTATACCTATTAGTTGGCCTGAGGATCTCTCGATGGTCACTTTCGCTCTCAGCTCTCAACTAGACAACGAGCCTAAGGGCTGGAAATCGTCCCTAAACTGTTTCACATTCAAATTTGGCATTTTTGAAAGGTACTTGTAGCTGACAGCTACTTCTCCCTTGATACAGTAAACGCTCGTATGCATTATATCCAAATACAGTGTATAGTGTGTTATAGCGAATTCAGCTTAAACGCTTTCTGAACATGTCTATCGTGAACTGTTAGGAGATGTGCCAACAGTTATGACAGGGATGGGAATTCACGACCCGATTTGTTCACCCTCAATGCAACCAGCCCGAGGCATAAACAGCCGAAATGCAGTGTTGTCAGTTGACTGCTCGTCAATTGTCAATTGCCATCGACGTTGTATTTGTCAAATGACAAAGCGAAGCGACTCCCGAAAGATAACATTTCTCGACAAATGTCGAGTGAAGCGTGAATATAACTCTAATAATGGAGGAGGAGGGGGCGGACAACAGCATTTTTCAAAAGAGAGGAGGGGGTGTGATGGCCAATTAAGGATCGTTCCAAAATAACAGATTTTAGCATTTGGTAAATCCATATAACGCCTTTAGTGCACTTTTGTTAAATTTATTTATAATGTGTTTTTTTTAAAAGAAGACCACATATACAATAATACTTTATTTCTAAAATTAGATGAAAATAAGATTATAAAAATTCAACTTTACATGTCTATATACATGTATGACGATACCAAGTCCACTTAGTTGCTCATATATCACCATTCCACACCCAAATTCTGACCATTCATTCCATATTGACTCGCTGAGAAATTTATGATAATCTTGAACCCAGATAAGTCGCCATACATTTATCTGAACATAAATGTCCATATACTTAACCTGACCACTGCTAACCCACATAGAAAGCCAAATCTGATCTTTCCATATTTATTTACTGAGTTATAAATGATCATTGTGAACCCACATAAGAAGACATGTTTGACCATGAAGGTTCAAGTTTTTAATGTCGCACCTGACCATTCCAGCATAGGATTCTACATGTATGCTGTACATGTATATCTGACCATGCCATTTCCACTCAATCGGGACATTTATAATCATGCTCCATCAACATAAGAAGCCATATCCGATCAGAAAGGTCCATATTCAGAAGGTCACACCCTATCATTCCAGACACATAGGAAGTCATATCTGACCATACCATATCCACTCACTGGGACATATCTGATCTTCAATATTCATTCAATTAACCATATCAGCTCATCCCAAACTGAGACAGGATACCATGTCTGACCATACCGTGTCCCTACTGAAGGTCACATGCGATCATTGCCATATTCACTTTCCATGACAAATCTGAACATTCCGAACCCATATAGAAAGCCATATACGACCATTTCAGACCCACATATTGATGCCATACCATACATTACCATTCTCCCTCCCAGAGCGATATCAGGCCATTCCGAACCCACTCAGGACCATACCATATTCTCTACCAGTGCCAAATCTGACCATTCCTAACCCAAATAGGGAGTCATCTTCGATTGCGAACAACATCCAGAGACCATTTCTGATCAGTAAGTAACCAATGACCACACCGGGTCCAATGCAAGAGCCATATCTGACCCTATCGATATAAGGGATTCTTGAAATAGTTTATGTCAAACCAGGATGGCCATGATGTACATATACAGATGTATGTTATACATTATGTACCTAGGAACACTTCAAGGACATGGTAGGATCAAGGGCACTGACCACGACAATGAGTGTAACCACTCATTGTAGCCAACAGTATAACCACTCATTGTAGCCAACAGTATAACCACTCATTGTAGCCAACAGTGTAACCTCTTCAAGAACTCAACAGCTGATGTTTTCCACGACATTGTGCCTCATACCAAGAAATTCAATTTTCCCAAAATTTCTCAAAATAAATAAAGACCTCGTGAAGGTTCCTCCTCATTATTCTCGTAATATTTCACCGTTTCCACTTCATATGATGCAGTATCAGCCCCATAAGCCACCCCAGCACGCACTTTCTTACAGTTTTTTTCAATTTGCAGGGGGTGCGAAGGAAACAAATATATTTTCTGGGGAAAAATCCGCCATAACCCCATGGTCTTACAAACCTATTTGTCTCAATCAAAACGTCTCGGAAATAATAAAGACGGAGAAGGAGGAAAAAATCCATAAAGTAAAATATGTAGCGCCCCCTATAAGACGCGACACTTTAAAGTCCCCCTTGCATGTAACTATAATGTCCATTAAATCCAGGAACAAATCCGGAGCAACATGTTATGTTCAGAGGGAGGGTGGTATATATAATTTCACCTTTCGCCTAATACCACGTGTCAAAACTGTTAAAACAATCCAATATTTCAAAAACTCATACACCAAAGGCGTTTAAGGCACGAAGGGTATTAGGGGTACGGCTTTAATAAATGTTCAACCACGTGTAAGGAGAAAAGGGGAGGAGGGGTAGGGGGGATAATGGCCGTCAACGTACGAAACAAAATTCACACATCAAATATAAATACGGGGGTAATCCGTCAAAACAAGCTGTTATGTTATTTTAATATTCGCTGGGCTTACACCACGTGGCTTTTCGGTTCCTTATTTGCATTTTGAAGGACAGGGGATCAAGGGGGGCTGGTTTACCGAACTCATGTGATGAATGTTTCCATACGAAAACATTTGTGACTACAATAAAGCGTTGGCTTTCTCACGTTGTCTCAATATCGATCTCCGAAATTATAAAAGTTTCTAAAATGTTCTGAAAACGTCATAACATTTTTCTGACATTTCGACAAAATTCTACAATTTTCTTAAACGTTCTTACAATATTTTTTCGAAACTTCAGACATCTAAAAATCCAAACATTTGATGAAAATATTCTAGCATTTTCTGAAACTTTCTCACAATATTTCGCCGAAACTCCAGACATCTCTTAATTTCTAACGAGTTTTTTAAATATTTCAAAAAATCCTAATATTTGAAGAACCTATTATATCGAAACTCCATACAGGCATCTGAAAATGTCTAAAATTTTCAGAAACGTACTCAAAAAATTGTATCGAACCTCCAGTCGTTTCAATATTTCTAAATTTCCTAGTTCAAAAAATTGTAACATTTTCTGAAACATTTGCAAAATAATTTGTCGAAACGAAAGACATCTCGAAATTCCTAAGGTTTCCTGAAAATTGTTATCATTTTTCTAACGTTTCACAAAAAATCCCAACATTTTCTGAAATGTACTAACAATATTCTGTAGAAATTAACTCCAAACATCTTAAAATGTCGTAGAATTTTCTGAAATATTTTAACGTTTTGCTAACGTTTCAAAACATCTATAACACGTTCTGAAACTGTTTTGTTGAAACTCAAGTCGTCTCAAAATTACTAACATTTTCTGAAAGGTTCTCACAATATTTTGTCAAAACTCCAGACATTTCATAACTTTTAAATTTACTAAAAATATTATAACGTTTCAGCAAAATTCTAACATTTTCTGAAACGATCCATCGTCGAAACTCCAGAAGTCTCGAAATTTACAATATTTTATGACAATTTTCTAACATTTTTCAAACGCTCAAACAAAGTTCGGAATTTTTCTCATTAAAACGTTCTCAAAATATTTGAACGAAATTTCTAACGTTTTTAGAAAATATTCTAACATTTTCCTAACACTTCAACAAACTTCTAACATTATCCTAAACATTCGCATAATATTTCATCGAAACCCCAGACATCTCAACATTGCTAACATTTTCTGAAATTAATCTAACATTATGCTAACAAACTGGAAGACCATCAGGCACTCCTGTACTTTGTTCTCGTGAATCTGGCGTGACTCCGAAACCATCCTGTACATTTCGTGGCGACTCCCACGCAATATATTTCCCGTAATACATGGCGTGTTTCGCTCATAAATGTTTACGAGTTAAACACAGCAGATATTGGGAGTCCAAACACGCCCGTCGGCGTAATCCTTGATGGAAAATTAAATCCCTCATTTTGCTCTGAGCACGCAACGAAGGCCCTGGCCAGAGGTGGTGGCTTTACGTTTATACGTCGTCCGAGTAATTGTTTTCAGTGTTAGAGGGAGAGTTCGAGTCGAAGGAAACAAATAACTGCAGCTGGGTGGGCATTTACCTTCGTTGCCGCCAAGATTTCAACATTTTATAACCTATTTAACCCTTCAGTCCACTTGATAGCATAGAGCGAAAGTTACTACTGGACTCTTCTAGCTGGGCATCACTAACTTGCCTTTCAAAAACGCCAAGAAAACAATTTAAATTTCATTACGGATATAATTACCTGCTAATGGTTGTTTTACTCGAGACAACTGTTAAGTTGGCATTTTTACTTTCACGCCATCTTGAAAAAAAACGCAATTGAGTTTGCTGCAATATCTACGCTAATATGGCGCCTTCCTAAATGGAATCTCACGTTCCACGGTTGCCATGGTTGCAACGTGCACCGCCCCTCGCGCACGGGCACGTGACACCGAACTACGAATCAGCGCTCGGATGTGGAGCGGCAACTTCAAAATCCTTAAAAAACGGAGCTACGGCAACCATCCCACATGGAAAAGAAATGCATTTCGAAATACATAATATGCAATGCATTTTGGAATATATTTCAAAATGTATTTCAAAATACGTGTGGATTGAGACAATATATTGGAAAACGCATTGGAACATGTATTTCTTGGGTATTCAACAATTTACCGTATATTGCAATGCATTTCATAATACATTTCAAATGTATTGCAGAATGCATCTCATAATGCATTTCAAATGTATTGCA
>JAQGAF010002574.1:0-21738 GCA_034687865.1 Kryphioiulus occultus
AGTTCTTTTACATGGCCTATTCTGTACGGGTTCCATATTGGGCAACAATACTCGAGAAGGGGTCTGACCAACGATTTTTAGCCAATCTCCTTTACTTTTTCAGGACATTGTTTGAAAATTCTTAGATATGGAAGAATTTTTTTTTAATTTTGAAGCTGTTGGACGTGAATTGGCTTTGCAAGGAAATGATTGGGGTGGTTTTAGGAGGGCCCTGACGAGGGATTTACGGGTGACAGCCCATAATATAGACTTATCAGAGCGATTTGTGTGAGGCGTCAGGGGGTGGACAAGCCGCTTTGGACCTACATCTTGGATATTAAGGCGATGTGTCGATAGTTAAACACTCAAATGGATGCACGTCCCTTGTTGTGGATTTTGTGCGGGTTGCCACATTATCAGGACCATACTGGAGTTAGCTTTCTCCCCTCGTTACAGGCAATGTGGCGTTCTCTAACTAATCTGGAGGCTGGTTATAAAAAATTGGCGTAGGATGAAAGGATTGAGAGGAAAAAGCATGGTGGAGACGACTCCTCAGGAGGGTGATCGGCAGTCTCCATGGCTGTGTTAGGCGGATGGGACCACTGCCCTGCTATGGGTGGGGAACCAGCCCACATCCGGTGATTTTGTCTGTGGGAGCAGTCTCGGACGGCGAGGCCAGGGGCACTGGGCCCGGGGCCCCTAATATGTTGCAGTGTTTCGAGCGAGGGGATCCCCTTTATTAATCACCATGGTCATGAGAGTGGGTGATAGGGAGTTCCGGGTAGAGATGGGGGTTATTGTTATGCTTTGTGTGTCCACCCCTATCCGGCACTCCAACGCACCAGCTATCATTCGTTTTTTTTGAGAAATTGTTTATGCGTTTGGGGTACCCCGGAATTGATTTCCAATGGCTGGACACCTCAGTAGAGTAGGCCAGTGCAGTGCTTATTTCAGAAGAACGGCATCCATCACCAGTGTCCAACGCCTTACCATCAGCAGGCGGATGGGCTGGTGGGCTGTGCAGCTGTCAGTGCAATGTGCCCATTTATAATTGATTGGTGAGTTTCCGCCTAGGCTTCCTGCCTATAACCGGGTGGGGGATGCAGTTGCCCTGGGATCAGATCTCGTTCAGTTTTGTTGATGGCTCAGGATGTTCAGAAATGGGGGTTTAATGCTCAACATCGAGCAGTGGAATTCCCTGTAGGGCATTGGGTACTTGTCAGATATTTTGCTCCCACTAAGGGGGCATTAAGAAGTTCAAATCCCCATGTCATGGTCCTTATGAAATAGTGGATCAACTATCCCAAGTGAATTATGCATTCCAGTAACCTAGGAAAGGGACACCTTCAATTTCAACAGGTTAGTTGGTTGAGGATTTTTAATGTTGGCATATTTGTGCACATAAAGGCCTATCACCAATGCCAAGGGGCAGACCATCAAACCTGGATCTTTAACGCGGATAGGCTTTTCGTTTTGCTGTTTGTTAAAGTTGCCTCTTATTAAAGTTGTTTAATTGGAAGTTTCTGAGATGAACCAAATGCCTCGGACTTATATGTAACCTGGTTTTCGGGAGTTTGTTTCTTTTTGTTGATTTGCCCCTATGGATTTGGAATAAACTTGGAATTATTTGGAAATGAGCTGGCCTAGTTGTCATAGCCAGGTATGCAGGTGTTACAACTTTAACTTTGGCATTCCTTCTACATTTCAGGTGGTGGTCAGCCGAAACATGCAACAATGTGTAGAGCACAATTTTGCTCATTTAGCTGCGTTTAGCTAGAAAGAAGAAACACTCCTCATTCGCTTTAAAAACTACTCTCGAACTAGTGCACAGCTAGAACCTAAGCGAAGTGCAGCAAACGAACTAGGAACATCATTTTCAAAACGCCTTACTAAGCGCTGCCTGTCAGAAAGTGTGGATAGATCAATCATTGCAGCTGGTGTCAATGATTGCCATTGTATTCAAGCCAAACAGATTTTCTCAACTGTTTCCAGTTTTGTTTTCTAACGCAACCCATTGCAAACAAATTCATCAAGTTATGTGTCCAGGTTACTTCTGCTACTCTACTTGGGGATAACTGGCAATTCCGGACCTAATATTATAAGTTTGCAGAATTTCACCAGCATAGGATTGGAATCAGACACCAGCCCAGGATTGTGCCATGGAAAAATCCACACAAGCAAACTTAATGAAGCATCATTTACAGTTTAGTTGCAATTATATCATGGTTAGTGTGAGACTTTTCCTTGCCAAACGGCAAATTTCTTTCTGGCACTTTTGGGTTGCCCCTGGGGACTACCCGAGCCCTGACCTCATCGTGACCTTCTTCTCTATGGTGACGTCATGGCTCCCTTGAGACTGGACTGCACGCAGCGCTGCAGAGCTGCTGTGCAGCCCCCAGCCTCGAGTGGACTCACCCACTCACTAGTCCCCTGTTCAGGCCAAGGGTCAAGCTCGACCTGTGGCCTGACCACATTCTTGGCTCTTAGCCAATTTTTCAAAACGCCATTTTGCCTTTGTTGCTTTTCTGGGCACTTCACTCTGGGACAGCACTTCGGGAGGTCAGGCCAGCCAGCTCTCTGCTAGCCACAGTCAACTTTTTGAAATCTTCAGCCAGCCTTGTTACCCTTCCCACTCACTTCTACTTTCGGGGACTGGGTTTACTATGTCAGGGTTCTGGCCAAAGCTGTTATCTTCCTGGGGCAATGCATCTCGCTTTTGCTGAATGCAACCGCAGCCCAGTGTTCAGCCATCCGAAAGGGTTCAGGTTGACTCGTGATACGGTGCCATCCTCACACCTGCTTTGTGGCCGACTTCGCCAGCAGCTGGGACTCTTCCTGCCGACGTCCTGAGGAACTCTTGTCTAAACCGCAGCAAGTTGCTGCCCCTTGATCAAGTGTCGACCGATGCTATCGTCGATGCACCTCCAGACCAGAATCCGGTCAGGCCGTGAAACTGAGTACCAGCGAGTTCCTGTCGCAAGACTCCATCGTTGGGGTCGTCATTGGGTTCCCCGGCTCGAATCGTGCCGTCGTGCACCTCCGGCCATAGCTGCCGCCGTTTGGTGGGTGTTGCCCGCCAACCAGACGTTCCACTTCCTATTCTCCATCTCGCCGTTGCGAGCTCGCTCGTTCATCGGTGTCTTGCTTTGCATGACACGTTTGCCGTCCGTGGTCCGACCGATCGTGCCTACCACTCCCCGTGTGGCTGCTCCTCTACCCTACACAGTTTCGATGAGGAACTCCGATCGACCCGGGTCACTGTGGACCCGCTCCGCTCGGTTCGTGGTAGAACCCGGACTTGTTTCGGTTTTCGCTGTCGTGCCCATCATTCCGCGTGTTCGCGTTGTCGTCACCAAAGGGATCGCGTCGCTCGCGAACGTTGAAGTCACGTCACTCCGGTCAACTCACCGTTGTCGAACAGCAACGCATCGCTCGCGTGGACCAACGCGTTCATCGCTCCGTGCACGTCTATCCGCACACGCATATCGTGCCGCGTTTGTAACCATGCTCTTGATCAGTTTTGTTTCTCGTTTGTTTATTGCTCTCGCTTTGACACAAAGTAAAGTTTCGCTATGTTTTGCTTATCATGACTGTCTCTGATATTTCGGCCACCCGTATGGCCGGTCGGTGCGTGAACCGTAGCTCGCGCCAGGTTATCCACTGCGCATAAGGCATCTTGCCTCCCGTCTCTTGCGGGGTCGAGCCTCCTCGGTCTCACAGTTAGGGGTGCATCTACAGTCAACCCAGAGATTTTCAACAGAACTTTGACCCAGATTGAACTTTAGAGCCAGGGCAATGGTACAGCAACAAGTTAGCAAGAAGTTTTCACCATCCTTTACGTAAGCCACTATGCAACCTGGAAAGATACTCTTTGTCCGAGACAGTTGCTGGGCAGTTGCTGGTGAAACATGCCTTAAGACAGGTCTCAGGACTGGATCAACAAGGACGATGATGCAGCACCCACAATCATGCTGAGTGTTTGGACATTATCATCAAACACTCCATAAGTGTAACAATTGGGACATGTGACAACCTAAACAGGCCACAATCTTCAGAATCAAGATTTTCCAGATGGACTACGATTACATGCATGAACATCTGGACAATTTGGCAGCTGGATGAGCTGAAAGGGGCAGGAGACGAGCTGTTTGACAAGTACTTGGTATGTGCAAACAGCCTCTTCTCTGCCCAAAAGCTATAACCAATTCTTGTCAGGTGTTGCTGGTCAAAGAACCAAGTTGCTGAGTAACGTGAAAGATCAACGTGAAAGATATGATTTTTGTGACTAACCTTAATTAGAATTTATTTTCAGTTAAGCGTGTTGTGCTGAGTGGAATAAAAGCTATTCAATGTCTTGTGAGTGGGGAAACGAGATCTAAGCTGGGTTGCGTGGTAATCTCTTCTTGTTCACCAGTCTTCCACCAGTGAAACCGTCCACTTGTCGTAGGACTTGTCTGATCTCAGTGTTTGGCAACAACGCTGGACTGCAATTGGTCGATAGAGGTGAAGACACCAGAAAGTGTGACTTGTGCATGGGGCAAATTTTGCCAGAGAATATTCAAGACAACAAGGATCAAGATAAAAAAGTTGAACTTTTTCATTTGGATTTATGTCGGACTATGCATGTTGTTTCTCATGGTGATAATCGTTGAGTTAATCGTAATCAATGATTTTCCAAATTTTCAAATGTCAGATTCCTGAAGTTCAAGAGTCCTGCAATGCAGCCAAGTTCGGACAAAAACCAGAAACACCATACGTACAACAACAGAAGAAGTATGTTGGACAATAGTTTAGAAGTTTCCTGATGCCAAGAGATATTGCGCACCAAGTGATGGTGCCATACAGGCCTCAACAGAATGCTCAGCGGAAAACAGGATGGTAGAAATTGCCAACTGCTGGACTTGATTTACCGAGAAGTACTGGAAAAGGGTAATCATGCAAAACTGCATGATGGCACAGCCACTGTTTGAGCTGTTCTTTCAGAAGAAACTTCACGTAAGCTAAATCTGAATTTTTGGTTTGAAAGTTTTGATGCAAAAGCTGAGGACAATTTTCAGATCAAGCCTGAACAAGGGATCATCATTGGACATGATGTCAACCACAGAGGATATGGAGTGCTTTGTCGAAAGACTGGAATCATCAGGTGTAGCACAAGCTGCTAGGTATGCAATGAGAAAAGTAACTAGAATCAAAGCATGGACATTTGTCCGCCAAAATGGGAGGATGAACCACGCAGCTGGGTGCCCTGGCACAAAGTTGAGGACCTTGCCAGACAGAAAAAGCTCTGAGACCATGTGGACGGCCTTGAAAGGAGCAAGGTGGATATGGAAAGCATGACATAGCAGTACCACAAACTCAAAGAAAACTAGCAACAAAGGGCCAAACATCAAAATTGTTCGCTCTTTGCATAGAGGCTGACACTGATGGAGACTGGATTCCTAGATGACAACCAGAATGCCGTTAACCATAAGTAGGCCTATATCAGCAAGCAATCAAATCCCTTCTGTACCTAACAACAATTTTGAGGCCAGGTATCACAATGCATAATGAACTGTTAGCACGACGGATAAAACAGCCAAGCAAGGCAGACTGGTAGTAAGTGAAACAATTCATAAGGTTCTTTGCTCATGTGCAGGTCAGCAAGCTGCTGGTGTCTGTGGAAAGCTCACAGCACTGTGGTGTTATATCAACGACTACTGGGCTGGTGAACGAAGCAACCAGAAGTCCACCAGTGTTCCAGCTTGGAGAGCGTACTGTAGCCTGGAACAGTAGGAAACAAGACCGTGGAAAATGTGTTGCCTGCCTCATGCAGCCGCATACAGCCTTCTGCAGGACATGCACAAGAAGCCAGGAGGTCTTACCAAGGTCTGTGAGGACAACCGAGAATGCATTTGACTCTGAGTCCAATCATTGACTGAGGGAAGATGACTGAGGGAAGATGGCATTGAGGGAAGATGACTTAGGGAAGATGGCATTGAGGGAAGATGGCATTGAGGGAAGATGACTGAGAGAAGATGGCATTGAGGGAAGATGACTGAGGGAGGACAGAGGGAAGATGACAAAGGGAGGACTGACGGAAGATGGCATTGAGGGAAGATGACTGAGGGAGAACTGAGGGAAAATGGCATTATGAATGTCCATCAGCTAACATGGTTGTGGACATCATGACCAATCATGACCGGTATTGTCGCAGGTGTCCCTAGGACTGACTGACTGACTCACTTGATCGTTCAAGCCCAAACCGGAAGGGCTAGAAACTTGAAATTTTGCAAGCAACTACCTTCGATGCCTTAGACTGCATTAAAGCAAAGATTTTCTAGTCCTCTAAGGGGGTTAAAAGGGGGAGAATGTATCTCCTGTACTGTCAGGGCTAGGAAGTTTAAATTTCTTATGCATGTACCTTAGGTGCTGAAACCTCACACAACAGAAGCATTTTTGCCTATTCCCCTCCTAAGTGGGTCAAACCTGGGGGTTAATTGCGGGGGTTAAATGTACCTCGCATAATGTCAGGGCTAGAACGTTGAAATTTTGCATGCAGGTGACTTAGGTGCCAAAACCCCACAATAATAAAGGATATTTCCGTAATACCCCTATAAGGGGGTTAAATAAGGGGGTAAATGTATCTCACATACCGCCAGGGTTAGGGACGTTGAAATTTTGAATGCAGGTGACTTAGGTGCCAAACCCCCACAATGATAAAGGATATTACCATAATACCCCTATAAGGGGATTAAAAATGGGGGTAAATGTATCTCACAGGCCGCCAGGGCGTTGAAAGTTTGCATGCAGATGACTTTGATGCCAAAACCCCATAATAATAGTTTTTCTGCATTACCCCTATAAGGGAGTTAAACAGAGGGGTTCATGTATCACGTAGACCCCAGTCAACGACGGGCCTGACCGCTAGTAGAAAATGAAATTGAATAGGTCTGGCATAAGAGGCTTGCAAAGTGGTATGTTTTGTTTATCTAAATCTTAAGGAAGCTTGTGACAATATAATTAGAATAGATTGCTTCAGCCCCTTAAAAGTTAGCAATTGGATGCCACCTTGTCAGCCAGGAAGAGTGAGATGCCTTGGTATAGATACTGGAAAGAACCCTGTACAGACCTTAATGGATAAGGGAGGAAAAAGGATTTGAAGGAGTTTCTAAGGCCTTTTAATTTGAAAATGTATGTTTCTGGATTTTCTCAATCAATTCTGAGCATTCAACTAAATTACATGCTAGTAATCCAGGCACGGGTATAGGTCCGTCATAGGTAATAATAAAAAATAAAAACTCACACTTTGAGAAGAAATTGTCTTCAACATTCCAAACATTGTTCTTGTCACGAAGATTAGGACTGCACGTGACTTCCATTTGTTCATAAGCCCTAGGAGAAAAGAAATTAAATATATGGTAAATTTAATGTCTAAGGTTGAATCCAGCACAATCTGTTTTCTAACTATTTTCGAATTATTTTTGGTGATGGGAATTTGTAAACAAAACCACCACGGTGGTAGAGCCTTTCATTCCAATCCACTTATGGAAACCCGCGCATTTCCAGATCTATATTATTGGTCTTATTTCTTGCAAGACATCAGAAATTGGAACTCTTTTACAAAGGATAGCCTTAAGCTTCAAAAAAATAAATTGAACAATGTCGATGGTTACCATCCAAATTTCTGTGGAAATTTTTAGATTAAATTGGGTTGAAGGATTACACCCCCTACACACAGCATTAACTTACTAATTGTAGGGTATTTAGTTGAATTGTTCTGAATAGAGGAAGATATTCTCTACCACAGGGGAGATGCAATTTTCGATTCAATGGATTAGTGCCAACCATGTGAACAAAATACATGTACATGAAATAAAAACTATCACCCCGTACAAGGGGTAAGGTACTTTACTTTGAATCATATATTGTGCAATGCAAGGAAAATATGGAACAAGTTAAATTACATTTTACTGGGTTCTGTAAAATAATTTTTGAAAAATATTCAGAAAATATCACTTTGCAGTTATCAGCTTACCATTTTGGTAGTTGCTTGTTGGAAGACTGAAGGGCACAACCACTTAGTACATGAATAAACCTGACTTTGCTGGTGATGGTCTCTAGCACATCGCCTTCTTTGCCATCGACAATCTCCACCCGCCAAACATCATTTGCATCGCCTACTCCATTCTTTAGAAAGAACATCACATGAGAACATTAGCCATAGGAGAAATTATCTGGGAAAATTGATAAGTGCTGTGTGTGCAGAATAGCATGCCAAGCTCAATTGAAAAAAAAACAATTTTATAAATTTACTGAAAATATTGAGTTGTTCATTTGCGGTGATTTGGGGACGTTTAGATAAAACAATGCAGGGTGGTCTGAACCCATGAAACACCCCTCTGGTGGCAGTCATGATCGACAAGTAACTTACCTCGCCATAGCCAGTGACTTGGAAGTGACGTTTGGATATTGGGGCCATCTCCTTATGACTGTGCAGATTTCGTCTTGTACTGAATCGTGAGAAAGCATTTGACAATTAAAATTTC
Source organism: Kryphioiulus occultus (assembly GCA_034687865.1). NCBI lineage: Eukaryota > Metazoa > Arthropoda > Diplopoda > Julida > Julidae > Kryphioiulus > Kryphioiulus occultus. Next base: position 8,505 of record JAQGAF010002574.1, read on the forward strand.
AAACAAGTGAAGTCCAAGTATTGTTAGACAATAATTGATTTGGTTTTTTACCATGCCCATTCACAATTTTAAAAAGTTTTTTAATAATGCCATTTAATTTGTTAAACACAAATTTGTAATGAAGCAGATGATTAGAAAGTTTTGACCTTCAATGGAAAAATAACTGGGGTTCCCCATACAGCATGGGATATGGGATGAGGATATGTTTGAGCCTCTTGAAGATCTTAAAATTGGAAAGTGAGAGTGACGGAGAGAGTGATTGGAGAGTGACGTGAGGATGCTAGGAAGTACATTGCATGTGCCATTGCACATTACATTCTTGGTGTGTGCAAATTGAAATTTTTGCCTGTTAAAGATAGGGCAAAAACTGCAATTAGAAAGTTGTAAAATTAATTTTACACTGGTATGCAGCCCTGCATTGAACGGATGCGTGGCAGGAAAGCATGCTTTTCTTTGATGAATACCATGACAGTTCTCACAATGGAGCATTGTGAAGTGTCAGTCTGATTTGGGGAAAATGTTTGTGTTAACATGCATGAAAATTTGTGGAAATGAGCCATTTACAACTTCGAGCAAGTTAAACTTCGCAAAAACACCTAAGACCACCCAATTGGTAGGCTTCCCAACAGGGCTTTTGACAGCATGAAAGATGGGCGTCTATCTACAGTATCACCAAGCTATTAGATGCTAACTTGAGTTGTAATCCGAAGCACCTGCTTGAATTTAAGGTTAGTGAATTTATTGATTGGTTGGTTGGTTGGTTGGTTGGTTATTGGAGTTTAAACATGCAATGCCTACAAGGCAAAATGTAGCGCCTGGACACTGGCTAAAAAGAAAGCAGGTCCATTACGGGAAAACAAGACCAACTCAGGCTAAAAAGAAGCAAATAAGCAAAAAAGTAAAATTGGATAAAAACCCAAAAGAAGTAAAAAGCGAAAAAGTAGGATTGGATAAAAAGCTGAAAAGCTGCATGCACGGAGAAAGGAGAAAAGGGCAGAAACAGGCATGCGCCCATCCCCACCAAGCAAGCTAGCCAGTGTAAGGCCTACCAGCAGCCAGAAAGGGACCAAAGGCCATCCACCGAGGCAGCATGGTGTGGACACTAAAAGTACATGAATGTGACATACTGTCAACAACACCTGACACATGAGTCAACGAGGTGGTGGTGCACCCAAGAATAGGAAGCCGTGGATGAGGCGGGTGAGGCCACCCGCAGTTGTGCCAGTGCAAAGACCATGACGGGAAGCGGACGAATGGTGAGATGTGCCAAGAACAGCTTGTTAAGGGCTCAGAGACCCACTGCCACCCCCAAGCTGTTGGAATGGCAACACGGATCAGCAACGCCAGGTCTGCAAAGGAGACTGACATGGTAGAAGGAGTTCGGCAGCTGCATCATTGCCTGCAAAGCTGCAGTTGTCGGGCACCCAACAAACTGCCACAGAAAAGCCCGACCTCTCCAGACCAAGCAGCAGGAATAGTTCAACCCGGTGAGCAGGGTGGAGGGAGGGAGACAACCAGGAAGGCCAAACTATCCAAGCAGCTGCAGGAGACTGAGTAGATGATGGCTTGGAGAACATGGCATTCGGGGGACACGTGTTCAATCCCCGGGTCGGCTATATTGATTGCGGTTTTTCGTGGTTTTCACAATCTCCTACAGGAAAATGCTGGGATCATTCCCCTAAAATCGGCCACGACCCTCCTTATTCCTATAATCCCTGTAATTCCCTGTATTGGGCTTAATTAAAATATATATCAGGAATAAGGTATGGGTATATAGACACCCCCATCACATGCCACCCCTGGTGCTGCTTGTGGGGTAGCGATTAGAATAGAAGCCAGTGGGTGCGAATACTTAACAGGGCCCAAACAATGGCATAGAATTCTACCAAAAAGACAGAAAACTGGCAAGTCAGGCCAACAGAAATTACCCGATTGCAACAAACGATACTCGGCAAACAGCCTAGGCCAGGCAGAGGAGGAACCTCAGACTTGGAGGAGAAACCCAGGGAAAGTACCCGGGAATGAAATACTCCTAGGGGCCGATTGAGCTGCAAGATGAAATGGTATGGGGAAGTCCTCGAGAAGGCAATGCACACGGAGGCCGATGGGAGGCAAGGCCGATGGGTGAGCCCCAAAAAGGCGAGCCAACCTTTGAAGGAAGAGGAGATCAAAGTTAGTGTGCGTGGGCAAAGCAGAGACACGTGCACAGCACTGCAGGCACAGCTGTGCACAGTGGGGCGCAAGGGAAGGTTCACCAGCAAGCACAGAGGCTGCTGACCGGCGATGTGCGAAAAGCACCTGAACAGCACCACAAGGCAAGGTGATGAAAGGGTCCAGAAGCAAAAGAGTCGAGGGTCTGGCAAACCCATACCCAGCAATGCCACAGTCAACCTTGGCACGCATCACAGCCCAGTAGTGGTGCACGAGCAAGACTGAGTCAGAACCCCAAGAAGTACAAGCGAGGCACCGAAAGAAGTTATGGGTCTTCAGGCAGGTAACTGGGATAGCTTGGAAGCAATTTGGGTTGATGGACTACACCCCCTACCATATGGTATTAAATTACTGACAGTAGGGTACTGAGTTGAATTGAATTGAATTGAAGCACACAAGGAACTTCACCATATGACGGACATCCAGCTCATTCTCACCAAATGTGAGAATAGGGTCAAGGTTGAGTGAGTGCCATCGGTAAAAATGCACCGCCTATTAGGTTTGCTCCAGAAAGCATGGAGTTCGTCAACAAAGAGAGCACCAGAGACAGAGGGAAGGAGCACAGCAAGGATACCAATGAGCTTAACCAAGAACAGGGTCTTGTTCAGAACGGGACCCTGAGGAACTCCATTCTGCTGGACAAATGGCCCGGAGAGCACAGAGCCCATTCGGACACTAAAGGTCTGGTCAGTGGGCCAGTCACATTGGGAGGTTGCCCCGTAAACCCATAGTGCACATCCTGCAAGATGCCAAAGCGCCAGAAGGTGTCAGCCCTTTTCAATATCCAATATCAAAGAAGACACACAAGGTGCTCCCGACGAACAAAGGCCTCACGGATGTTTGACTCGAGCCGCAAGATGAATCGACAGTCGATTGGGACCACCGAAAACTAAACTGACCGGGGAAGATGAGGTCATTAGACTCCAGAAACCACATAAGGCGGTCAAGGAGTTAATTTATTTAATCCGTTTTTAAAATTGAACTTGTTTATTAATGCAATGTCTTAACTCAGGGAAGCATTACCTTGAAAATAGTGCTCATTTACATGTATAATTAATTAAATATATAATTGAATGTGAATGTGAGTGTGAAAGCCAACAATATCTTAGGTAAGATCAAGTTGAAAGAACTTTCATGGTTTGAATAGTGTGCATCTACCGTAAGTGGGGCATGCACGGGAAGCCTACCATTAGGGGTGGCTCTTTGTTTAGTCTTATAAATTGCCTTTGAGTTGTAATTTGTACATGTAAATGGCTCATTTTCACAATTTTTCGTGCATGATACGCAACATTTTTAACTAAAATCTGCCTACATGTATCTAAAATCTAAAATCTGCGTTTTTTATTATTTTTCGCATAACGTGACTATTTCTGATGTATAACATGAAATAAATTGCCCAAAGAGACAGAGCTTTCCTGCCATGCATCCGTGAAATGCAGTGCTGCTTACATACACAAAATAATGGCCAACTAAAACTTTGTGACTGATAAATGTTGACCTTAGTGCACTTCACTGAGTTTGGCGCCCATATAGGTGGCACTTCTCTCTGCCCGAGGCATGGAATGCACAGGAATGTGCATTCCAAATGGCCTGATTTATCAGTCAACTCTTCCATCTGCACCGGACAGGTCGTAGTAACATTTCCTCTCTCATTCGTGGCTAATCATTGCTGTTCTTTGTTGATTTGTTTGGGTTGATCATATTTTTAAAAAACATAAGTTAATAAACAGTTCTCTGCAATTTTGACTCAATAGTCAACAATAAGTAAACGTCGCAAATGTATACATTGCACTAATTACACGACCCTCAAAAACTTTCAAATTGGATTTTTGCCCTATCTTTATCGGTTAGAATATTAAGATTCGCACGCGCCAATAATGTGACGTGCAATGTCACACATAATGTTTTCTGGAATCCTCACATAAACTCATGTTAACTGTGAAAACAGATTTTACCTACCTAGCTGTTGCCATATTAAAGATATTTGAGAGGCTCAGACGTATGCCTCAACCTGTAAAATAGCCCAGGTACTCTTCTGTGTTTGTGTGTGGAATGAAACCACTGCACCGGCTGCACATATTCGAGAGATAGGCATTCGATACACGGCCTCTCCATGAATCTTTTCATTATTTTTCAGCATAATTTATGACAACTTTAATTGATTCAATTTTTTTTCACAATTTTTGTAATTATATACTGCAGAATGATCGCAATTTCAAATGTTTATTTCCTTAGACATAAAATCGGTTAAGGTGTCATTTTATAGCAAAACACTTCAATTTTATGTGAATGTGCAACTTTAATGTTTATTTGATTGTGAGATTTTTAACTTGGCCAATTTTTGCACACGAGGGCCTAACACCAGCACTAGGGGGCAGACTATCCACCTGGAAATTTTGCCTACAGGGAAAATATACCCCTTGAGGGATCTTCAACGTGTGGAGAGTTGCCACACAGGGAAAAGTGCCTGCCCAAACTTTTCCCACCAACCGCATATCGAACAGTGCAAAGGAAGAAAAGACATTTAAGAAGGTGTAAATTTAAAAAACCAAAAACATTTAGGAATATGAACTCACGCAACATGCTCCAGCCGTATTGTATCGCCATTCCTAACTGGCCGTACATTTATAATCGCATCCTGAGAATCTGAAACAAAATGTAGGAAAATATAGCTCCAGAAAACTCCTCAATGCTTGATTCTAAAATAAATGTATAAGATAACTATTTCAGTATCGAAAGATTTGATCATCCATTTGTTATTGTCATCTTTATGAGTAAGTTGTGATCTGAAAATATACGAAGTATGCATGTATTCTGCGAAGCATAAGTTCTCAACTGAAAATACATGTACACATTTCACTAGATTTTTGCCCTGAGGAGAAAATGTTTTAAAAGTACAGGAAATAATGCATATTTGTGAATTTCTCTTAGGAAATTGTCAAAATCAAATGACAGAAACTATGTGTGAGGCAGGATTTCGCCACCCACAATGGCCACTACGACCTTTGATGCTCCGTGCCAAACTTGCAGCAACCTCTGCCCTCAGCCACGTGCACTAAGTGCCCCAGGGGTGCGGCAGGCGACAGCGGGAACTTCGAGAAAGGAACTTTTGAGATGGGAGAGTCCATTTAAGCAAAGACGGAATCGAACCCAGGGTCTGCTCCAGTCCAGAAACCAGTACAAGAGGATCAGTCTGAATGAGCTCCAGACCTGAACCCAGACAAAGAGGCCAGTGAGGATCCATACTGAGCGATACTGAGGAGACCAGGACCACCAGGGGAGTTAAGCCCGTACCAGTTTCCCCAATAAGCAATACTCAAAGCCTACCTTACTGGAGTCGAACTCCGGGCTAGAGCATGACTCTGAGCCAAACTGGTATCACTGTAACTCAAATGCAATGCTACTCCACTGAGCAAAAGCTTCGAGAAATGATTGGCTTATCACTCCTGGTATTATGCTTGGTTCTCTACACATCCAGCCTCCAGGCATGTTGTAGTATAATCATTCCTGGCATTCCTGTAGCAAATCGCTAAAGGAAATTCGGCACCAAAATTTAAACCAATTTTAAACTATTTTTTATCAGTTTTAATGACAATCGAAGGATCAAATGGTGGATTTGATCCTGGATTCCACCATTTGATCCTGGATGTTTTTTCAAAGTGCAGGCTGCCAGTAGCCCTGCATTTGCCTATTATTCCCAGTCCAATGCCGAGGATCTCCCACCACCACATACAAGCAAGATGCCAAGCAACTTCCCACCAGACTGCTCGAGGGACGACGCCTGGAGCTGGACATTGCCATTTTAAAGACAAAGATCGAGGCAGGGAACCCACCAGTCCAGGGGCAGAGTAGCCAAAGTGGTCTAGGACAATCTTTCATTTTTCCACTGCTTACTGTTAATGCGCTGAGCCAGAAATAAAGGTCTTTCGTTTGAGCAACCTTCTCACACGTAGGTAAAACTTTCAGAAAACTAGCTCCCAAATGACATGTACAAGGTTACATTGATATAAAAAATTGCTTCTTTATATTTAAGGGAATACGGGAATATTTTGAAAATTGTAAGCAGAAGTCATGGATTTTAACGGATTATAAGTCATTAGAACTTATTCAAGACTTGTCTACCATTGACTCCAGTCCCTGTTGTAATTTTCAGGAGCCCCAAATAAGGCGGGTGGCTTCAAATGCCATTTTTATGGCCTTTTTATGGCTTCACCCACCATCTTGTGAGTCCCACCAGTGCCATCTTGTCATTCGGCATGTCCACTCCGGTTTACGAAAGTTTCGCCCCCACATTTCGCCTCCCACATTTCACCCCTCACATTTCGACTCCCACAATTCGCCCCCGGAATGTTAGCCCCCCAACATTTTGCCCCCGGAATATTTCCCATCGCCCTTGCAGCTTTTATAGACATTTCTACGGTACTTAAATGACTTTGGTGGGACTTGCAGGACTTAAACGACTTCGGCAGGACTTGAACGTGTTAGGCGGGACTTGCAGGACTTAACGACTTCGGCTAGGCTTGAACTTGTTTGGTGGGACTTGAACGACTTCGGAGGGACTTGAACGAGTCTGGCGGAACTTGCAAGACTTAAATGACTTTGGCGGGTTTTCATTGACTTCAGTGGGACTTGATATTTTAACTAAGTTGTACACTTGAATTCAAAAGTTGCTACCCGCAATGTTCCTGTCAGTGTCACGTGAGACATCTAATGGTCCATCTTATGTCATTTGAGACATACATATAGACATCTCCATGTATGTGGTGAAATGAAAATTTCTGCAGGTTTCATCCATTTTTCACTTTGAAAAAATAATACAGAAATTAAACTAATTTATATAGAATGATTTCTGCAAAAATATGCATTTGTGGGTTTTATTCATCATTTCTGAGGCCTTATTTCTGCAAAAGAATTCTTGTAGTGCAGTTGCTACAAGAATAATTATTCATAGTAAAAATGTTGAGTTTTTGCATAATTCTGCAGCAATTGCTATAACATCTTTTGCAGGCAGAATTCTGCGATATTCTATAGGAATATTTATGCAGAAATATTTAGGGGCTGTTATTCTGTACAGTTTCTGCATGCCATGTTTATATGGGAACCTAACCTAATCTTTTTTGTGTCAAATTGTGCCAAAAAAAACCTGACAAATATGTCAAATGTGCAAGGTATAAATTTTCAGGGGCGAAACATCCTTCGGGCGAAATGTGCGGGGGTAAACTTCCGAGGGACGAAATGTGCGGGGGCGAATATTCAAGGGGAAAAGGTACCTGGGGCGAAATGGGGGGGGGGGGCGAAAGGGTCCGGATCCCGTCCACTCCAACAATGTCAACAGCCCATCTTTGATAGTGACAAACTTTTTCCTTTCGCTAATGGCCCTTCCCAAAAGGACCAGTCGTGCATGGTTGCATCACGTCATGTGGTGATTGCATCCTGTCACTGCATCCTGTTTCTTTAGAGTGGTGAACTGTCCATTGCAATGTCAAACAACAACTTTCTTATCATTTTTCTAGAAAATGTTCGGATGAGTGAGATCCTTCATAACACCCCAATGTTAGAGCAGGTTACCGACGCCATATTGGATTTTTCTATTGGCTCCATGACGTCCGAAAACCATTCAAAATTTGTTTACAGGGTGTTTTTGAATTCATGGTACAAACTGCACCTGATGTTAGAGTAAGCAAAAATAAACAGGTTTCATCAATGAACCCAGGGTCCACTATTGAAAGGTCTTAGAGTATGAAACACCTGTGGATTCACATGAGGATCTTGTGGCTAGAATTGCAGTTGCGGCTGGCAATGTGAATGAGATTCCAGGCATCTTTGAAAGGGTGAGTCAATCCATACTTCAACATTGTGCGGCTTGTATTACTGCTGATGGTCGACAGTTTGAACATTTGATTGCTGAGATTTTACCTTGTAACTAATAAATGGAGAATGATGGACCCTAGGTTCATTGATATAACCTGTTTCTTTTAGGTTACTCTAACACTTGTGTTTAAAAAAATTGACTCACCTGCATGAATCAAATAAAAATGTGTTTTTCTCAGAAACCAAATGTCCGATTTAAAATCGGAAAAATGTGTTTTATAGACAATTTAGTCCTCTTTAAAGCGTGTGCAAAATGTTTGCGATTTCTTAAACGTTTCTTTTTCAAAGTGCCCTAAAACAGAGGTAACCCATATTTGCATGGTTCTTAACATGTGAATGTTCCCAACCCCACGGTCACCATTGCACGCTTAGCCACAATTTGCATGTTATTATGAAGTGGGTACACCACCAGCAACACAGTACACTAATGGTTTGTGTATTAAATGGAACCCACACCTGAGGCAGCTACTCAAGCTCATGCCCCACCTCAGATTAGGCACAGTCAGCAAGATGAGGCCCGTGCCAGTCAGTGGTACGACATGCCAAACAAGGCAAGGAGAAGACTGGTGCTCTCAATTGGTCACAAGATACGTGTAGACATCAGCCCCTATCGGTGCAACAAGGACGGCTCCAGCGAAACAACATCATGGAGTGACAGGTGACCCATGGCTGTTCAAGGTCACCATCAATTCCATGATGGCCAAGAGAAGACCAATAGTGAATGGAAAGTGAGGTGAAGGGTTTGGTAAATGAACCAAAACTTCAACAGACCTGCAACAGGTCCATGGCTGACCACAGCTCATCACCAAGCTCAGCCTCAGTTTGCATTTGGTGGGCTGGTGCAGCCCTCTGATAAGAGCAGAGTACTGTATGTCTGGTGGGCTCATCAAAGGGCTGCATAGCCCCCCCCCCCCAAAGTTGAGGCATCAAGTTCACATTTTTCGATGCAAACTGAGGCTGACCTTGGTAATGAGCTGTGGTCAGCCGTTGACCTGTTGCAGGTCTGTTGAAGTTTTGGTTCCTTTACCATACCTTCACTTCACACTCACTTCACTCTCCACTGCAGGCACGGATGTGGAGGAATTTTTTTCAACTTCGAAGCTGCAGGACGTTCAAATGGTTATGATGAGAGTGAGTGGCTGCAACAACTTGCAGCTCACTTAATTGGTGATGCGATGCAGTGGTACACTGGGAGCAAGTTGGCCTTGCAAGGTATTGATTGGGTGATTCTGAAGGGCCCTAGTGAAGGATTTTGGGATGCCAGCCCATAACAGGGATTTGTCAAAGAGTTTGGGTGCCGGCATCAGGGGGTGGACGAACCGCTGAGAACCTATATTTTGAATATTGAGACGATGTGTCGATGCTTAAACCCACAAATGGAATTCCGTTCCTTGTTGTTGTGGATTTCACAAGGGTTACAGCCATGTTATCAGAACCATATTGGAGAGTTTCCCTCTCTCTGTGGTGTGTTAACTAATTTGGAAGCTGGTTATTTAAAAATGTGCTGTAGAATGAGAAGTTCGGGGCGAAAAGCAGTGGAGATGGGAGCTCAGGAAGGTGCTTTGCTGGTATCCGGGCCTGTGTGGCGGGTGGGGCCTGGACTTGTTATAGGTGTGTGGAACCGGGCCACATCTGACGGTTTTATCTGCGCAAACAGGCTCTGACACAGGGGGCATAGGTACTGGTAACCAGGACTCCTACCCTGTGTACCTGGTGTGGGAGTGGTAGAGGCCTCTTTTCCTTGTTGGGACATACTGTAGATCACCTAACCTTTTCGGATTTTGAAACTTGCTGCCCAATTGGTGTTATTAGGGTTGGACTTTATGTTGGACTCTGGGGTTCTCCAATCAGACTGGTGATTGTTACTTTCATTTCTCGGATGCGCTTGAAGTGCGCTTTCCGTATGATGTTGGCCGTCCTCGGGGGCCTTTGATTGGTGAACCGATACGAGTGAAGGAAGATAGGGTCCAAGGGCTTCCCGTTACGTTGGAGGCTCCATCTTCTCGAATATTGCTGCTCGATTTGGAAGCCATACAAGAGGGTCACAGCAGCAATTGGAGATGGTGAAGCGTAGAGCTGCCAGACTTTTAACCAATAAATTCCAGCAAGACGAGAGCGCTACCGAATTGATTAAGGATCCCCAATGAGATACCCTTCAATCAAGATGGGATGTTCAATGCATGGGTCTTTTTACAAAATGAGAATGCTCGGAAAATTCCAATTTGGTAGGGGGAGCTTTTAAACGAAACCACCGGGGTGGTAGAACCTGTCATTCCAATCAACATGTGCAGCTCCTAGTGCATTCAGACCCATACTACTGGTCTTAATTTTTGCATGCTCTCACACACTTGAATTATCTTCCAAAGGTCAGCCTTAAGCTTCAAGAAATAAAATTTAACAATGATGATGGTGACAATGCCAATGCATTGGTAACTGCCATAGATTCTAAGGAAGTCAGTTGAATTGAATTGAATTGAGGAAAGGCTGATGATTTAAATAGTTGTACACAATAGCCACACCATTCATGTGAAAGTATTTCGTTCACACAATATTTTAACGTTTACATTAGTAAATCCATGTGTTCAACAAACCTGCTGTTGTCGAGCACCAACACCTTCTGGATACAGATGCCAATGGGAATGTAGATAACCCCCTCCAGTGCGGTGGTTCTTCAAAGTCACAACCGCCCCATAAACTATGTCTGAAAAAAACAAACTTCTTCAATAATTTCTTCAAATTGACTTTTTATATAAAAAGTAGAAAAATATTACCCTTAGGCATGCTTGCATTATGCAGTGAGTTGCCAATGAGTTGAGATTGGAAGGCTGAACTGAAAAAGCCATCACCGGTGCCACTGTGAAAAACAAATTTAAATTAGCAAATTAGCAAATAATGATTTGAGAGTGATTTTAAATTGGCTGAAATGTCATTAATGTGCAAATGTTACCAATATGCGACCACTGAAAACACTAAGTCAACTTTGCTACACAACCAGCAATGTTCAAACATTTGGTTTCACTTATTTCACAAATGCTTTTAGTATAAATTGGCCGATATGCATTTTTTATCTAACAGCAATTAATTGAATATTAATGTTTGTATTATACAGTGTTTATAGATATTTCAATAAATCACTGAATTTTCAAAACATGTACGTAGAAAAATTTCACGAGTTGACACCCTAAATATTGTACAGGGTGATTACAAATTATGACAACACATTCAATATTCACTGAGTGTTGTATTTGCCATATAATCGGAGATCAGATGCACATACATAGTGAAACTAAGGTTTTGTAGACATTGGCCATTCTATATGGATGGTCCCTAACCTCAGTATCGAACCCACTTCATTGTGATAACATTCATAAAAAAGTCAATTTCCAGTTTAACGTAGTATTATGTCAAGCTAATTCTTTACCTTACAAAAAACCTAAAAGCCCATACAGGGTTCATACCAAAATTTGCAATTCAATTTCCCTGACTTTCCCTGACAAATCAGTTTCATTCGCCGGGACCCCGCATAAATTTTAGAGTTGAGAACGCCATGGCAAAATGTTTACAAAAACTAGACTGAAAAAAATTATAAAAAAATGTGTGTTAATATTAACATGAGAACAATGCCTGCAAATTAACATTTAAGAGTATGCCTGCTAATTAACATTAAGAGAACGCCATATGTGAAATTTGTAAAAAAAATGTAATCCTAATGAAATTTTGAAGACAATCATAGAAATATTAATATTCACGAGAAGACTGTGGGCCCTTTTTTCTTTTAAAAAAAAACAGACCTGTATATAATCAAGCGAAATTTTAGAAAAATCAGATCTTAAATGATGAATTTTAGACAGTACCTGCTATGTTTCTTTTTTGCCATGGCAATTTGCAGTAAAATATAGGAACACTTGACAAACTGTTTCCATGACCAACCCAAGAAAATGTCATTCAATTTAAACATATTTCTACTATGGATTTTAGCTCGTTTCTTTGAAAGGGAACGCCGTATACGAAATTTTTGAAAAAATCTACTGGAAATAACGAATTATAGGTGTAAATTATAGGGTATTTTTCACAAAAATGAATTGAAAATAAAAATTTCCAGTCACAAAATTGAATAAATTTTTTAAGTTTTCCATGACTCCCACCTGACTTTCCCTGACATTTTGGGCAAAATGTCTACATTTCCCTGACTTTCCTAACACAGATATAATCATTAACAAGTCACTTACGTTCTGTTTAGTATGAACAGATGAACATAGAAAAACATCGTGTACAGGATAATGGGAAGTGTAATAAGGCAGATAAAGCGATATACAAAATGTTGAATAGTATACGTCTAGAAATAAATGTGCTCAATGAATCAACATCAGTGTATATCGAAAATATGAATTATTCTGTTGCTAAATATGCCACCCTACTATTGAATGCGACAGATCTCCAAGGATGATCCACAGGTCCCATAAGGTGAATATGCCCACATAAATCACAATGAACAATCCAACAAACTTCACACTTGGATAAAGTAGAACAGAAAAGAGTAAGAATATAATACAAGAAAAGAAAGCCTTATAATACAAGAAATTATGGCACAATTTCGAAAAACTCACCTGAATGAACATGTTAAGAAAATACCAGTAACTGTCAGCCAGATAAACCACCAGACTCCAAAAGGCCTGTAACAACATTTCAACTTTCGATTAATCACTAACTTGATAAATTTGAGAGTTAAATGATATTATGCGTACTGCACAGTTGCTCCAACAAAGTGTAACCAAAACACAAGGTAAACCTCTAATTACCCCTATTGAAAAAAAATTATGTGCGAGTAATATATTATAAATATACTGTTATATATTCTCAATATATTCTCCATATATTTAGAAAAAGGGAATAACATTTGTAATACATGACAAATATTTTGGTAATAATATATGACGAAGATATATATTAATATTATATTAAGAATATCTTTCCCATAATATATCATCATATCTTATGGAAAATATATTCGTAAAATATTATGGGCAATATAATCTTAATATTTTATTAATAAAGTCTGTATAATATGTCTACATTATGTGTATATTATTACCCAAATATTTGTGCAAAAGAAATTTGGAAATGTATATTTAAGGTAAAACACTTAATTGGG
>JAQGAF010002575.1:0-21731 GCA_034687865.1 Kryphioiulus occultus
GTTTCATGATGAAATCAAAAAACATTTGATGTCAACTTCGATCAACAGCTTAAGTGTGAATTCTTAACCGTGTCAATGCATGGTAACTAACTGATATTTCATGATAGCAATATGGCTAATAGCTATCAATGGCTTGTGAAATCATATTGTCATAATAGTCATTTCCAGACAACTGGCAATCTGAATTGTTTTCTAATGATATTTTTACTTGGGAAATAGACTGGGAATACTAATTATTATGTGCACATTGGAGCAGGGACAATACCGAAGTTTTCAACGCTCAAAATGAAGTTTAGCCTGCATCGGGAGCACAACTTAACCACGTATTCCTGCTTAAGAATGGGAAAAGGACAACAGGAGCCCGATAGGAATTACCTGCTCTGACTCTGACATCTCTGCTGACGATGAGGCCGATGCTGTTGGTGGCCACGCACCGGTAGATGGCGGCGTGCACCACCTGGCGGTAGTCGTCGGCCCGAAAGGGATGAAAGATTAATGTCCCGTTTTGGAAAGCTTTTTGCAATCCAGGCACTTCGCTAACGGCATCTCCATTAGCATAAATCCATTTGAGGGAAGGTGGCGGGTGGCCGAGGGCCGTGCAATCAATACGGGTGCCCGTGGAATTGGAGAAATCCACTTGATTCGGAGGCTCCTGCACGAAGATGGGGCCGCTCACGTCGCCCTGGCACAGCAGCGCTGAAAAGGACACAAAAAAACGACCAATTAGGGATGATGAATTAAACGACTCCGCGCAACTAGGGTAATTAAACGGTGCTGAAATATGTTAATTTCAAGTGAGATGGCAATCGAGCCTTCTAGCAGAGCCAAGACAGGACTGGGATTTATAGGCTCGTTGCCGAAAACATTGGAAGACACCGTCCTCCTCTGGGGCCTCTGGCTATTCTGCCAGGATCCACTCAAGAGCTGCTAGGAATTCGGGGCAAAATTCAGCTACATCTACAGGCCAGCAAAGGAAATGTATTGGGTGGAAGATTATAGTGTTTCTACAACTTTCCACGAGGTTAAATTCTTGCACCAATAAGCTTGTCAACAAGACCTTCTCGCTTTCGACACCTTGACCACAAACAAGACCAACGTCTTGCTTTCAACAACTTAACTGCAAACAAAAAACGCATTGTTTCCAACAATGCTTTCAACAACTTAACCGCAAACAAAAAACGCATTGCTTCCAACAATGCTTTCAACAACTTGACCGCAAACAAGACCATCGTCTTGCTTTCAACAACTTGACCACAAACAAGACCATCGTCTTGCTTTCAACACCAGTCCACAAGACAACTGTATTCCGAACTGACCGAACAACAACTTACATGTTTCCAACAACTTCCATCTTGCCATCCTGTCAAGTTTCAAAACCTTGTTCACAAAACTATTGTTTTTATCCAAGTTCCAACAACTTGTCCACAAGACTATATTGTCGAACATACATGTTCCAACAACTTGTCCACGTGATTATCGCCACAAGATTATAGTTCTGGTTCCGATTTCCAACAACTTGCCATGAGACTATTATCATGAATCTAAGTTCCAATCTGCATGTCCATATATTTCTGCATTTAGGTTACAACAAAATGTCCAGACTGTTATTAGTCTGCTTCGAAGATTCAACAACTTGTTCCAACAACTTGTCCATGAGACCATTAGCATGGCCCCAAGTCCCACCTGTCCCCAATACTTCTGCTTTCAGGTTCCGACAACTCGTCCAAAAGGTTATTTTCCTGCTTCCAAGAACTTGGCAATAAAACCATACACCATATTGTCTTGCTTCCAGCAACTTGTTTACAAGACTATTGTCCAGCTTACAAGTTACAACAACTTGTTCACAAAATTATTGTCCTGCTCTCAGGTTCCAACAGTTTGTTCTCGTATTGTTTTCACCATTGTTAAAATAAAAAAGATGTGAAGAAATTTCATGCGGAAATTTAACAGTGGAATTCAAAGAATTTTTAGGGCCTTTTCCAAAGTTCGTCGATATTAACGTTTACTTTTCCAAACGGTAATATTCAAAAAAAGTTATTTCAAAAAATCATTTTGGTTTCGTTTCAATCATTTCACTTTGCTACGACAACTACATGTATAAGCTAGAATTTCTGAAAAAAGAAGACTTCATGCTGTAACTATACATGCGTTCTTCGTTGTTATCTGGGCAAAATCTCACCCAAAAACGTGCAGTTCGATAGGAAATGCGGAATCGCCCTATTTCCAATATCCCATCTTTTTGTTTCCAATTCGTTAATCAGCCAGGGGAATTTGGGCACCTGGGTGTGGGGGAAAATCGTCCCAGCATAAATAAACAAGGGAACGGAAGAGCAATGCCTACATTTGTAGGCATTTTCTATAATATCCGGATTGGCTTTGAGGGAGGAATGCATGCGTGAAATGCAATGTTATTAGGATTTCTTTCAATTTTAAATGCGATCGAACACCAGTCTGGATATTGCTTCGTGCTGGGGTGGAACATCAATTCTACACCGAAAGAAAATAACGTCAGAAAAGACAAGTCTTGAAAAACCTGCATTGCTACAATTTCAAGAATTTCAATTGAATTTCTTGCCCTGCTCTGGCAGGGCCAAGCTCGGGTTCTGTAATCAGTTCCCCTGCAGTGATTGCATTTCAATGGTGCGCAATTGGCAAAGTTAATTTGCAACTGGGTACTTCACCCAGGCGTTCGACTTTCAGGAATTCGCCAAATTGCGAATGCTTACGTGATCTTTACTGTATGGCAGGGATTCAAATGAAGCCTCGATTTTGGGGTTGTATAGCACTTTCCATAAAAAAATACATTTGCAGTTTAACCTCACCATGCCCTATTTCATCTCCAACACCTCATTTTGAAATGTTTCTTAAAATCTGTGAAAATGTGGATTATTTCAGTCAATATGGTAATGGGAAGTAAAAGTATTATGTCAGGGGTGGGGTCAAACCAAATGCTGACTGACAGTTATTAAAAAATAATAAAAAAACAGGGCATGTATTTGTTTATTAGGTTAAATCATTTTTGCTAATAATAATGGTAATAATGGTAAAAAGGACTTTCTGCTAAGCAGTATTTTCGCAGTGAAAAGTTTGGAGATCCCTGAGCTACATAAGTACTGAATGTGAAAGTATTGATAAGCTGGATTTCTCAAATATGTTCATAATAAGCAACCGTTTCCTGACTATAGCTCAATCCAGGCTTCAACACGCTGGAAAGTGTTGTGTTATAAAGTATATAGCCCATGTAATGAACATCAGTGAAAAATTGTAGGCATTACCAAATGATTTCATGTTCTGTAGGTTGTCAGATAAATTACCTAAAACTTTTTTTCTCAAGCTACTGTGTTACAATTAAATTAAACTTTTAAAAACGTTTCATTTTAAAATTTTGAAATTTATCACTGTTTTTTTGTAATTTCATTAAACAATGGCGTGTTTGTGGGGTCTGGGCCCTATAAAACAAACGTGTACAAGTATTTGTGTACAAGTTATAAATGTTTGGACTGGTAAAATACGAGCTTGTAGTAGCGTACAATTGTATTTCACCAATGATATCGAAAAACTCGATTCCTCAAAAGTCGCAAGGCCATATTCCACAAAGGCATGGAGTTGTACTTGTAGCGGTATGGAGTAATAACACAGAAGTGATGACATTTTTGTTGTAGAACACTGAAATTTTCATCACTTCGTCGTTGTTAATCTATACAACTCCATATATTTGTGGAATAGGGCACTGGTGATAATTTTAATATGCAGGTTATACTGTATGATGAAACCTATAGGTTTGCACCAGCATGACCTTATAACAGCATCCTCCTTTGCACCAACAGTTCTTACAAACCAACAAACCACCAAATTAAACCCAAATAACCTTACGTATTTCGCCTGTATTTCCAACTTCCATGACAATTCCAAGTCACGTACAGTACATGTATGTTATGTTAAACCTCAAAAAGGAGGACCATGTTTTCAGGGTTCCGCAACTTCGGCAACGATGTTCCAGTAGGGACGAGAGGATTAATTCTCACAATTAATTAACCCTTGACCTCTCCATGACCAAGCCGATAGCCCTAGCTGGGTGGGATGGTCCAACAAGGGTTTGGAAGGCAAGAAGATATGTCCTCGCACTCGTCCATGGATGACTCGTGCAAGAAGCCCTTTACCACCGCTTCCATCTGCGCTCGAGCAGTTCCTAAAGGCCAGAGTAAATCATTCGGGCCGTATAAAGTGACATTTACACGGCATTTGCATTGATTGCGCTGGCTCAACCAGCGATTGCTTGTCTAATTTGAATTTATTTCATCGCGTCTAAAAATAGCAAACATTTGATCAAGTCGAGTCCGTCTCCACTCCCCGTTATTGCATTCAGTTCCTTGGCAATCTCCCTCGCATTACTAATGAACAGCCAGATATAAAGGGGCACTTCACGAAGGCGACAGTTACTTGTTTTCTGCGCCAGCTGGGGGGTCAGGGTCCTTGCATTTGCGCCAATTTTCATCAGCGTTTGGAGTGAGGATGCTTGCATAATTTAGACGTGCCCATTTTGCCTGGAGTGGTCCACTCCTTTCGGGCGCCGAAAACAACAATGAAAATTAGGGAGCAAATGATCGACTGCGGGCCTGGGGCCAAAAATAACGAACCTGGAATTTCACAGAAATTCAAATCCGCATTATACAATATTCCAGCATTACATGCAATGTATTGTAATAATGATTAGGAAGTATGAAATTCCAATGAAACGGAATTTCGACCTCGAGGTCATCATACTGTAGTTACTACCTCCCAATCCACAAATACATTTGTACATGTATTTAGCTGGGCTTACGCTACAGTAGATCACTTTGTGCTAAAATTAATCATGTGTTAATTTCATATGTTAATTAACCACACCATACCGTACATGGGATGGAAGTGCCAAGTACTAGAATGTGTTTAGAACAATAAATTCATTCATTGACTATTAAAGAGTGTTTTGGTGCATAGTGGCTGACTATCGGTGCAGTTACAATAACAAAACGAGTTATATTGCAAACTTGGACAACTTGTTTGAAAATGAGAAGAAAAATGTTATTTAACATCTTGTAGTATTGATGGTCCAAGTAATCGAGTGGGTGTTAAATAACAACGTGGATTGTTGTGATATAGTGTAAATGCACCCGAATATACATGTACAGTATCATATTTTTTTCAAACATTGTTGTGCAACTAATTACATAACGTCGAATGCATAGAACTTTCAGTATAACTTGGAATGAATGGTACTGTAGGTACTATTTTGGTTTACACAATATCACAGAAAGCGTCATATCTGAAAGTTATAAAACTTGTTTGAAGCGATAAGAAAAATGTTAGTTAAGTACATTTTTTTCCTGTTATTTAGCGGGTTATACTGCATGTTGGCCGGTAAAGATCAATGCCGTTGCAAAACTGATGTACAACATGTTTCAATGACTTTACATTTGCAAAGTTTTTGTAAAACAGAATTTCATTCCGTGGATCATCAATACCGATATATTAAATACCATTTTTCTTTTCATCTTCATAACTCACTATGTTACTGTATATAGTGTACAAGCAGATTTAAGTTGCATTTGAGGTTTGAAAATCAGGACGAATTTGATGAATGAAGTTGAAAGAAATTATGTCCATTTGGACATCAGAATCGAATGCACTGTGGCCTACTTCTCATTTCATAAAAGTTAAGAGTTTCAAATTTCCTAAGTATTTTCATCATAATGTGTTTGTTATCCTTGAATGCATGCTCAAATGAAGCAATATAACGAATTTTACAAATGTGACACCTCGCTACTTAAGGTATAATGGGTAAAGTAAATGTAATCGTCGTGAATCTTTTTAAAATAAATTCATTCCATAAGCAATGCCCATTCACGCATTTAAGATTTGAAGAAAACAACAAAAGCAACGTTGGAACAATGAAATCGTTGGACAAAAAGAAAGGTGAAAGATAGAGATTGCTTGAACTTTCTCCAAAAAGCAAACCCCATTCATGAAAGCGCATTGACACACACCCTACAAGCGTATTTCACTCAAATCACTGAGAAATGCGGTGCTTCAGTTTCGACTCGATGAAAAAAGTGATGATTATGATGATTACTAAGTAAACAAATGTCTATAACCGAACGTAGAATCAATTATTTACGGAGAATTAGGTCTGCGAGGCATTACCAAAATTGGTGGCGTGGGTGTTGCCGTAAACACTGTAATCTTGCGGAGTGTCGGCAAACTCCATTTCAGCAAACGTGTTTTTATATTAAATGCCAAAAAATCGATTAAATTTCGTGAGATCTTGTCGTTTGACCGTGGCTGCATGCGCCTACCCTGACGATGGGCACATAAAAAAGCTGTTTAACAAAGCAAGACCAAACAATTTGAAATTGTGGTTATGTACAGAGTGCTTCGGAAAACGTTTTTTTCTACAAAAAATATCCAAGTATGGTAAAGAGACAAGGAATGTCTAAGGTTCGCTGATTTCGTTATGAAGAAGTAAACTTTCTGGAGATTTTAACAAATGCGTTCCAACCCTGATTTAATTAATCGAAGTAGAACAGAAATGTTTTTTTTTTTTCTTTGATAAACGAATTCAATAAAAGCAACAACTTTGAATAAAAATAAATAGTATACTCAGTTAGTTTGTACCGAATCTCTAAAGCAGCCTTAGCAAGTATTCTTTGAAATTTAATAAATATGCAATACGCTTGTTTAGTGAATAATTCTTTGCTGTTATGTGTAATAAAATGAATAGATTACATGAATTGATAAGACTTCTAAATGTAATAGGGATTTGTGGCAATAAGGTAACAATTTTGGAAGCACTGTAAATGCAGATGAAATGAACTATGGGCAAAGATCAGTCGAAAATTTATTCTAAACTGTATTCGCATATTTTACGTTATCAAGTCCTTCACGTCAACTAAGTCCAAACTTTAAAAAACCTGCATTTGATTAAAAGCTGTTTTATTCGCCATTTCTTAATTGTATAACAGTGCATCTAAATTATATAAGTTTATGTGACATCTCGCTTGATTGCTAGAGAAACTTAATATCCATATTTTTCCAGTGGTATTTTTATTTTTTACTAAGTTAACAATAAAGACAACAACTAAGATAATACCTAAGCCAACAATAAAACAACAGCTAATCACCATGCTTTATATGAATTGAGGTTCTTTCCCATTGCAAGGATGGATTATAAAGCCAAAAAAACTAAAATATTACAGTGGACAAACATCCATATTACGTTTATGTAGTTTTGTTTTCCAGCAGAGCACCGATAAGCCAGTTTGTCACACTGTAGGTATAATACAGTCAGATGTGCAGAAGTCATGAAAATTGATATTGTTCTCAATATTTCATTTAAGATTGTACAAATATTCATGTAGCTTAAAACCATTTACATATAACACAACAGATATAGATAGATCAAAGTTTAAAAAATATATTCTAAAACATCGAAACTTCCTTGAAATATCAGTTTCAAGAAAATGTTCAATTCCACAATTAAGTAAGTCATCATTTTATCAGAGTCATCCTATACAAGCTCAGATTTGCCATATCAGAAGACAGGCTTCCGGATGCTTCACACTTTTTCGAGACTTCATTTCAAACTAACGAAAAGGAAATACGGCTTGAACTTGCTAAAATGAAATTTTCTGCACCATAAACGGCACGTGGGTTTATAGCCGCTAATGCAGAAGAGATACGTTCGGATTGCACGGCAGCCTGCTCATGTACGAGTCGTTTTATATTCGGTTTAAGTATTCAGGGTCCAATGCATTCGCAGCAAAAAACTTAAGATTCCTCGTCTCGGAAATTCCTCGAGCATTGGATTTTAGCAAAAGGGAAGAAATCTTGTCGAATTTGTGCTTGGAATATGAAAACTGGTGTCTGAATCCAAAAATGCATTTCGCGAGTCTGAGCCACACTGGTCTAAGAATCGCAAGGGGAGGGCAACTAACGAGATGAGACAAATGTTGATTTTCATGAATATTGATGCTTTTCAGCGATGAAATGTAGCCCCTAAAATTACTCAATCTCCTAAAACATAAATTAATGGATTTTCTCCTATATGTGAAAGTTTTATTTGTATGCTGAAACCATTCGAAGAAATACTGTATGGTGCGTATCTTTCATGGTTAGTTGCAAAAATTATAGTTTAATGGTAATTTAAAATTTAAATTTGGGATGAAACGTATGGCAGATGGCAGATTTTTTAGCTGCGGAAAGGAATAATATCATGAAACAGACGCGATCAAAAGAATACCGGATATGCAGCTTTAAAATTAACATTTCAAATATGATTCGAAATCAAGCGATAAACATGATACAAATATGTCGTAACATTTATATTTCAATTCGACATACATGTATCTGGTTATATTCGTATTCAGGTGTATTGTCAAGATCAGCCAGAAAAAAGAGAAAACGATTGTCAAATTTCCCTCAATACAGAAAAACGACTACAGCTAACATATAGCTAAACTCATATGGTCTTTGCTATTTGTGCTCGTATTTGGGTGTATTTTCAAAATCAGGACTAAAAAGAATGAAAATGAATGTCAAATTCCCCCCAATTCTAGGAAACAACAAAGACTGCAGACATGCATTTTTTTGACGAAACCAAAAAATTTACTAACATCAACCTATTTTTGGCTAATTGCACTTGTATTTGGGTGTATTTTCAAAATCAAGAAAAAAGGAACGAAAACGATGGTACCAGAAGCTTTAGGCTTCATTTTTGTCATCCAGTTTGGCAACAATCTTGTGTGACTAAAATCCTCACTTTTATAAAATCTTCCCTCAAATATCTACCTTGTTTCTGTCAATGATGTCCTCATCACTAATTGGGACAAAAAATTAGGCAACGACCCCCTAGTTATATAAAGCTGCAGGTATGCGCTGTATTCAAACTGCATTCTATTTGCTGCTATCAACATGAGCATAATATTTTACGAAAACAAGAGACTGATTATGTTTTGGAAACGATTACAGGATCAACAACTCATCTCTTCAGATACTGGCTTTTGTTTGACCCAGAGCAAACAAGTTGCAAGCACACAAGAACCTTGTCTTCACCAGGTTTGGCAGAAATACACGTACAGCATTGGTGAGAAGCAGAAAGGGGGAGCTGAACCAGCAGCACCAGCACGCAGTACATAAGGTAGCAAAATTAAGATTGAACGAAGCGTGAAATTTGGATTTGCATTCTGAGGTCCTCCTCTAAAAAACTGCCACTGAAATTATCGTGGGATCGTGATTTTTCGTTGGCAGTAAAGTGCAGCCCAGGAGAAGATGAACATTATATACACAAGAACGAATTTTCCAGACGCAGAAATCGAAGAAAATTGTGTATGGAAAGAAAAAATGCACTGGGGATTGTCTCCCATGCTCATAAATAAAGAATTTCATCAACGTCACTAGATGAGATGGAGGCAGCGAAAAAAGGTCGGGATTTAAGCGATTTCCCAAGTTTGCTTTAATGCGGGACCAGCGGGGCCAATTTCTTATCTTGGCAAGCAATGAGTAGAAGAAGGAGTCCCATACATCAACTCTGAGAACATGGAAATAGCAATCCTATTAACTTCCTATAACTTTATTGCATTGGCAGCGTGGGGGTATACAGAATCTTCAATCTGACATCGATAGGAGAAACTGCAGTTTTAAGAGATCGTTTTAATTTCATACAACATTAGATATAATTACGAATTTTCGTTCGGGGCAAGGCCATAACAGGGGCTTGGCATTGCGATGCTTTCTAGCCAAACATTTGCCAATTAATATCGCTTTCTATACATGTAGTGTATTTACTGTGATGGTCCTCCATTTCGTGCTCTATTATCTATAGAAACCCTGTGGCGTCCGATATGATTGAAGAGCGAGAACAAATAATGTTCCATTAACTAATTGCCTGCTTCACATTTTATTATGTCAATAGGTTGATTCAAACCGGCTTACAGACCCACTTAGCCTTACATTACATTGCATTTTTTGTAGACCACGTTTATACAGCGTCAGTGTAAATGTTTCAATCAAAATTGTGAAGAACAGTATGGCACAAATGTAGTTGAACTTCATTTTGACGATTAAGTGTTTTTTTGTTGTTGTAATAGCTATTGCATTGCTTTCACCCTACCAACAATATAGTGCAATCTAAGGTAATGTTACAGCTGCATGTGCATTTTTCAACTATACATGTATGTCTCAAATGGATGCATTATTGCATGGCGGCCACGCTTTTGCAATTTTTCATTTCCCTGATATGTCTCTGATTTTCATGTCATATGTCGTCATATTTCCCTGATCTTTTTATTGATGAAAATTAGGACGCATCCACTGGAACGAAAGATAAAATTATAGTATAATTTAACAAATTTATAACTAAACAACCCATGGCATTTACTTAGATTAGCATTAAAGCAATCAGGGATTTTTCTAATGCAAAATTTTTGCTTTGTAATCTCTATCATATCTTATGTGCATGCATATGCAAGAATAGATACACGCATAAAGACAAATTCAGTCAACTCATTTAACATCCCCTGATTTTCCCTGAAAACTATCTTTTCATTTCAAATTCCCTAATAATTCCCGAATTTAAACCCCAGATTTACCCTGTGTACCAGGGTGTGTTACTGTCACCTTGCATTAAAATAATGTTGACGAGCAAAACAGCGTTTTGAACGAAAATTTAAAATCTTTCACTAAAATTTGAAATTATTGTTTCTAAACGCATGTTTCATGATCATGGTTCAACAGTCATGATGACTGATTATAAACGTACAAAAACAACAGTATGTACAGCTGTACATGTAGTTTTAAAATATTGTCGAATGATAGT
Source organism: Kryphioiulus occultus (assembly GCA_034687865.1). Classification (NCBI taxonomy): domain Eukaryota; kingdom Metazoa; phylum Arthropoda; class Diplopoda; order Julida; family Julidae; genus Kryphioiulus; species Kryphioiulus occultus. Next base: position 10,853 of record JAQGAF010002575.1, read on the forward strand.
TGGTACATTGATAAAATCATTGAACAAATGTGAAAAAATTACAAATTTTTAACACAAAAATGTCAGAAAATCTTCATTAACACCTGACATTTTTAGTGACACGCACAAAGGGGCCATGCTGTTTGATAATATACATGGATTCATTATTCGCGACAAATTGCCATGGAGTCAACAGAACTATTGGAACATTGCTCTCGTTTAAAAATGGAAACCATGCAAAAACACATTGCCCTAACGTTTTTGAAAGAAAATTTCAGCAATATGCATGAAATTAATCCGCATAGTGATGACCGGTGTAGCAAATAGGATAGACAAAATCACGGCCAGTTGTAAAATAAACATCTTTATCGCACCAAAGTGTAGTTTACATATGGAGCCAGTTACATTAAACTGCACCTAAGAACGTTATCAGACAAATCTTGGTAAACAACAGTACATGTAAGCAATCCGCTTTTATACAAGGATTCAGAAGCAAATCATGGATTGTCAACTGACCAAATAATCAACTTCCCAAAAATCGACAGCAACCGCCCAATATCTGTGCTGAACTGAAACATTGCAGTATAAAACTCCCATCCCAAGCTACAACACGACAAGGGCGTCCTTTGAAGCCCTTTCCAAACATCCAAGCCTCGCCCTACCAGACATTCCTGGTCAAGCAGGATTCGTCCATCCCCAGTTCCAACCAATGCCAGAAGTGTATCGCAGTCTAGAACAAGTAGTATGCTGGTCATGTACGAAATACCTTGTTCGGCCAACTGCCTGCTGATGTATTGATTAAATTAGCAGCACAAATCATCTCCATCCATTGGCGCTGGAGAATTGTTCGCTCAAAGAGAATGGCCCAAAGATGGCCAATTCCCCAGAGGACCATTCCTAGGCTAGTTTCCGGCGAAATTGGTAATACGCTTGCAATGACCAGTCAGCGAGCTTGCCGCTAAACGTTGATCTATTGCTAGCAAAGCAAGAAAATTTGTTACTGGTCGAGTAATCGCCTATGTCGCTGTCAATCCACAGGAACCCAAGGCATTCCCAACACCAAATGAAATTGGCAAAAGGTAAATACCCAGAAATAAATCAGGATGAAATTAAATAACGCAATTAGCCGGCCAACAGAAATGCTGACTGACCACTGGCTATCGACAATTAATGGGGAAGGAGCGGAGGTGGGTCAGCACGTACATCGGCGTGGAAGCAAAGATCAATACTAGGTTGACTTGACCACTGGAGCCATTAAATGGCCAAATTAAAGATACAGGCTCCGGGCACCTTAACACGAATGCAGTTCAGTTTACGCAGAAACATAACGCGAAACAAAAAACTGGCATATTAATGGCTTCTCTCAATGCTGTACAGTATCAATGAATGCATTTGAATGTTCAGGCCAATAATCTGATTCAGCGATTCATGTCATGTATGCCTGAAAGGATATTAAAGTTCACGTGTTGTGGCAAGTGTAATTGGACAATTTTGTATTTCTGAATTGGAATTTTTTTTACAAAGATAAAATATTACTATTTATTTTGCATGTTTTAAAATCACACGTAAATGGAGAATGACATTTACTGCATGTGAAAATATTTTTGAATAACTGTAAATTACTTAAGCAGCAATTACTTGACAAAGTCCGCGGTATAATATAATAAACGTCAATTTGCTTTGTGTAAAATAGACAATAAGCATGTAGCTAAACATTTTTGATCTTCCAAAACATGCCCTCACGCTTAAAACCAGTCTTGTGCATATCTTAACACAATGCTAACAGACGTTAGTAATTGCAGGACTTCTTTCTTTGACGTTCTATGCCCACATCATTACTAAGTGAAATTACTAATATCAAATGGAATTTTCATCAATATTTCATCAGAAGGTTAGCCCTTTCAAAAGGGGAAAACATTTCTGCAAACAAAATCTGATGGCAGTTTCAAACTCTGGAATTGTCATCTGCTGATTTCCTTGAAAAGTAAAAACCACGATTATGGAAGAAAAGCCCAAGATGAGTGAAACTCTCAGAGTCCCATCTTTACAAAAAAAACATCAAATCAACAATCCATGTTACAAAAACAGGTCACTGTACTGGGTGCCTTCGGCTATGCTCCAATACACCTGAATGCGAAATCCAGAGCGGTAATACACAAGTAGCCATGAGATAATCGAAAGCAATGCAACGAAGCTTAACAACTGGAAGCAGATGCCATATACAGTTGGATGGCATTTTCGTTGACAATTGACTTAGGTCTGTCACAAACAATTTCACTTCAAGAAGTCCTGAAGTCTGATCTTGCCATTATGAGAGACTTCAAGGAATTCTTACATATTAAAGGCAAATATAATTGGAGATCAATATTTTCTTTATTTCCGCTCTAAAACGACTAAGTGTACTAGAGCACAAACTGTAACTCCAATTTCCAATTCAACTTATGACACACAAAAAGTAAGCAAATATTACGAATATGCTTGAAATAAACCGAGGAAATGCCAGTCTGAATACCACGAGAACCAGACCAGAATGCAAATTCTTCAAACGTGCAATTGAATATTTGCACACAGGTTTATGTACTATCAAATGATGTTATCTACGAGGAAATATGGACACAAAGCATACTTATTTTTTGACATTTTTCATATAAAAGTAACGAAGAATAATGTTTGTTCTGAATATTAAAAATGCCTTGACAAGGAATTAATATTTTGAAATGGCAAACGTTCTGTGCAATGCATCATGCCCATTGAATGTTTCCAAAAGCTAACATTCAGTAATATAATGTATATGCACATTGTAAAGAGAAATATGCTACATTTGTTAGACTTCACAAAAGCTTAGTATGCAAAGTCAACATCAATGTTCGTCAACCACAATCCGATCCATCAAGTCACCGTTCTGCCCAAATCAACAACATTGTTAAAAAAAATAACGTATTTACGACTTTATTGTAGCAAAATGGGCATTTTGCATAAACTTGACTACATGTAAAGAACTAAAGTACAATAAGGAATTTTTACATGGCGGCTATTAATTTCGGATAAGAAATTCCAAGGCTTTTCTGGTTTTCCATGGTCATGTTCTCATTTTTACAGGTTGAAAAAAATGTATTGATTAAATGACAAATAATATATTTGATATATTTTATTGCAAAGCACGTTTAGCGTAAGGCAAGAAGCTGGGGTTTCGTTTAAAATTAATAAATTTCATGAAAAACTAAGACAAATTTTATAGGTAAACTGTTTATAAAAACCCACAATTCTTATTAGAATTCTGTAAAAAAAAACAATAAATTTGAAAACTACAAATACGCAATAAACCATTTTCTTTTGCAAACCTAGATTGCCAATGATATGTTTCAGACCACATTTTCGTACAAAATAAGGGGTTTATTAAAATTAATAATATAGGAATGCCGTTGGCGAAAAAAAATTTGAAACAATATCACAAATGATGAATATCACACACATTTGAAGAAATTTGGGGAGGGGTGGGAAAACGCCGATGACGAAACTTTTGGGGAAAACCCTCTCCAATGAAAGATTATTAGCTGTCAATTGTTTAAGAGTTTTTCACAATACATGTACCGTGTTAACAAGTACATTTTTTAAAAACTTTCGGAAATAACGGATGTTCGGTTTCCATAAAACGTTGTGCAGATCACCAATACTGCAACTTTGGAGATTTCGCTTATGAAATTCACACACTAAATAAAATGCTTATCTCGAAAAATTCCAGCTTCTATTATCCAGCTGTGATTTACAGGGTATTGATTAGGGTATATGATTAATGGCATTATGTTGAAATTGACGAGAAAATGGGGAATCAGTTGCCATTTCTATTTCAAATGATGTCAACAAACCGAGCAGGACTTCCAATCAGTTCTTATTTGAATACACCAAGAAATCTCAACCAAAAGCATACACACAATTTTTTTCAAAAGTCAAAAGTTTCATTTCTCGTACTGGGAAGAAGATTGAATGGGTTTTTAAGCAAAAACGAAAATCCAAACAGAAATACATCTGCAATGCTGAGACGATAGTGGAGCTCATGGGCTCGCATTCATACAGGCAAATAATCAAGAAAGTAAAAAAAAACTTGATGCAAGCAGCCCGTGTTTTCTTGGGATTTTCCTCGTTTTTCTGTAGCAAAAGAAAAGAGTGGGCACGAATCAAATCTCCGCAAATTGCAGATAACAGCAACTGCATTCATCCCCCGTTTTCGATTCCAATCCATACCCAAACTGCCTTCACAAATGAACGTGTATTTTTGCGAAAGCAATGAAAATGCATCGCACGAATCAGATATATAATCATCTCTTGCCAATTTCATCTTGTTCACAATGATCGAAAATAAGAAGCAAAACATGTTGACGAGGGCAAACCAGAAAGCTTACATCATACTTAATAGTGAAGCAAGAAAGCCTTATTGATTGGTAAAGATAACATCTCCCGAAAGTTGAAACTTCAATATTTTCTTAGCAATAAAAAAGGCATTAGTCCTGCGTTTCACTGATTAAGTCAATAATAGTTAGTATCATTCATTGGAGGCATTTGCTAAAGACTCAGAAGAACCTTTTCGAATAAAGCAGGGTTCCCCAAGAGATTAAATTGTCAACTTTCCTAACTTGTTTTTACTAACAATAAAGTTTCTAGACCACCATGACAATTAAAAAGGTTTCTAGACCTTGGCGTTTCTAGGCCAATATAAATACTGCTATATTACTGTAGGTTTACTTGTAAACGGGTGCTAGAACACACTTGTACAAGAAACAGTAAATTTAGATCAGTTTTTTTTTAATATTGACAAATTCATTATTACTGTCATCTCTAGATTTGAATGTCAACCGATCACTAGTTATATAAAACGTATTGCTGATTTGTTGAATTTCCCAAACCATTACACGAGTTTAAATTTCCCTGACAAGTCCAGGTATTTCAAGTCAGGAGGAACCCTGCAGAGCTTTTGGGCAGTGTGTTAAAAGTCGGCACAAGAGATGAAATATTCAACTTCCTAGAATTTTCAGGTTTTAAACCAGATCCTCTCTGCCCATCCTATAACCGAAAATGCAAAAATATGACTAATACCAATGTAATTAATGCTAAATTAATTGCGAATCATAAATCCACTGGTGATAAAACATTTCCATTAGGAAAGAGCAAATTTTAAAATAATTTTGATTTTTAATTAACAATTTCATTATCAATTCTTTGCATAGAATAGCTTGTCATCCCTTGATTATTGTGCTAAACATTAACCTAACTTTATTATTAGGAGAAGCCCACTTTTACATGGTGTTTATGCTGAGGTCGAAGTACACCAGTATTTTTCAGTGCATTCAAGATATATTTAGGTTGGCTGGTCAAATAAGTAATTTTTGTGGACAAACAATTTAGCCAAACACACACTCAAAGTAAGTATCTCCAACATGGCATTTTACAAAATTCGACCCAAACCACTGTATATTTAAATCAATGCCAACATTCTCTTAGCATCATGTAGCAGGACGCTAACAAGGAATGGGTTGGCTTCGTTTTATTGGTCCCTTTCTGCCCTTCACTTTTGAAAAGTTCAACCCTGGAGAGCTCATTATAAGGAACGTTATTAGGCTTGATCACGACTGGATAGCGAAGGTGCAGCAAACATTTATGAGCGCAGAAAGCAAATTAAACATTTGTCGCCAGTCGATATTCCATCGTATGCTGGCTCTTAAGTAGCCAAGGTTGTGAATAAGATTTCGCGTTGATAACATTTTAACTAAAACAATCTTAAGACGTCTTAGCAAGTTGTGCAGTTTAGGGTTCTGGATATTTAGCCCAATTCTTCCTTCACAAAGCCCTGTAAGACGTGTTTCATACAGAAGCCGACTAGGCTGCCTTACTTGGATGGACAGTGAGAAAGCTGATCATGCTTTCAGCCCTGCCTTGACTTATTACTCGGATATCAAGATTTAAGGGTCTTACGAGGAGATAAATGGAACATCTGTCCACACGTATTATCACTCGATGGGACATAAAAACCACACGAAAAACAGGGAAAGTGTGTTTTCAAGCAGCATGGCAAATTTCAAATTGCAGAGAACGTTCTCAGATTTGTAGCTTGACATGCTGAAAATTTGGCGTATTGATGTGATATGCATTCATTGACAAAATTACAAGCTATTAGGTGAAACAAACGAGAACAAAGAAAACGCACTTTTTTCCTTTTTTTTTTGCTGTTTAACCTAACCCAGGGTTTAAACAAAATAAAACTTCCCCGACTTTTCCAGGCTACAAAACAAATTCATCTGACCACCATCGCCAGCATTACATGGTGTCTACTGGCTTTGGAATTGCACATTCCATGACTTTTCACTGAAAAATGACGAATTTTAACACTCATTTTTATTTCCTGAATCAATGAAATGCAAAAATGTTATGACTTCTGTGTAAACGTCATGACTTTTCCATGACCTCAATGACCTGACTTTCATTTCAAGACATTTTTAGGTATTTCCATAACCGGAAGACACCTATATGGCATTTGCCAATTGAAGGAATGCTATATTTATTGCTTGTTATACAACGCTTGTTAAACATGCTATAGAACAAATTTCATTAGAAATCAACAAATTTAGACTAATTTTTAAACTGACAATTTCATTATTAATTTCTGCTGTTGAAAACCTTGTCATCATTGATTTGTCGACTTTCCCTGATTATCTCAACGCAAATTCGTTTTTCCTGAATTTCCCAGACTTTTATAATTTTTACTACAATCTCCAGATTTTCCAAGTCTCAGGGAACCCTGTATCCTATATTCATGTAAACTAAACTAACCTTCCAAAGCAATTTCTGAATTAACTGCCCCTAACCGCCAGGCATTCTCTGCCAGCCTACGAGCAACTAGGAGAAGTCAACTTTCCCAGTGTCTACGCTGGAGCCGGGACTATATCGAAGTACACCTATTTTTCTCTTCATTCCAAACGTTCAAACGATTAACTTTACAGGAAGGTAAGACGTTTCACTGAAAGCGACAGCCCTGATGAAAGGCATAAACGTAAATCCACACTTTTTACAGATTTCGCTTCTACACATGCCCTGTGAGCGCCATTCACAGGGACAATGGGCCATAATTTGCGCAAATGAGAGAACAAAGACCAAATTCTTGCTGCAGAAAAAACTTCGATGCTTTCTTATTTTGTTCAAATTAAAGAGCACTGCATCAAACCGAGGACGTATTAGTGAGGCTTGATCCTTGCATTCCATTTTTATATTTTGGTTACTTGCGACAACCAAACCAATCTAATCTAAAAAAAACACCGAATCGATAATAAACGATGGGTACTGATTGGACTGATGGCAGGCCATGACAAAAGCTTCCATTTACATTTTTTCAACACTGGTAGCAAGCAAGTAAACAAGTTGGCCAGCCTCAATATGAAGAACAAACCAAACTCCAAAGCAGAAAGAAAAAAAATCGAGTATTTCTTGTCTACAATTTCTCGACTGCCTTATTAGCATACCACGTTTAACACATTTCGCCCTGGTTTTATAACGAAGCCATAAGCAGCACATTGAAAAAGGCAGTTTGAAACGAAGCCCATTTCCAGCTAGGCATCGTAGTACATCACAAAATACATTTCTCGCAATATGCGAATAAAGGGCCCATAAACAACAAACAGCATCCGGAAGGTCTTTTTACGGAAAGGGAAATTGCGGAGCGCCGCTGGCAAATTCATTCAAAATGGCGGCCGACATTCCCAATTACACGCCGTAATCATTTCGATGGTTATTTCGACGTACGAGAGCCATATTTCAAAACTTGAGACACGAGTCGTGACTGGAGTGCTGAAAAGCTGGATATTTGGACAATAAACATGCATCGGGTGGCAGAGACACAAGGAGGATGGAAGAAGATGCTGAAGAGCCCAAAACGTTATCGAGAAACCTTAAGGAACTATGTTGGGGTGGGGAGTAACCTGCTATCATCGTCACCTCCTTGGTTTATCTTCAAACTGCGATGTCAAAAGGTTGGAAATAAATACGGAGGATGGAAAAGGTGGATTCGCCTCCATGCAATGCAGTTTGACGAGAGACGTGCCAGCAGTTGCTTATCTGTCTCCATTAAGAACACAGTGAGGAACAACAAAGGATGATGGATGTGTCTCTGGAACATGGCCTTCGAAAATTGTGGCGGTCAAGTGGCCATTCGGAGATGCCGGACGACACGGATTAATGAATTTTTAATGCTGGGTCACTTAAAGGTTGATGAAATGCAGTTTCCCCAGCCACCCACCCCACTGCTTGGGTTGGCATTCCAAAACATCATTGGTGTCTCCACCAACACAACTTCCAATTCAATGCAGTGCTCTACTGTCAGCAATAATATGTCAGGGTTCCCACTCTTTGAAGACAACCAAATGTTAAATGACCATTTTTCAAAATAAAAACTTGAGTCAAAATTCATCGTTTGTCGGGAATTTTTCAACAAAATGTCACCTATTATCATTCCAATTTAATTAAAAATGTTGATTAGAAGACTTTCAAGATTTACTTAATCATATTATGGGTAGGGTGGTCACATGATATTGGGACTAGGGCAGTCAAATGCTGAGTTTTAACTAATTAATACTTCACCAATGATGTTTTAAATTAAAAATGGCGGTCAGAGGAAGTTCAGAAATTACAGTGGCGGTCATATGTAATGGCAGCCTCAATAAAATTCCAGATTTCTGCATATAAATAAATGTTCTTGTATGCACTAAACAAAACAGCTATGGGGAGGGTGGTCACATGATGACTGGACGAGGGGCAGTCAAATGCTGATTTTTAACTAATACTTTACCAATGGTTTTTTAAATTAAAAATGTCGGTTAGAGGAAGTTCAGAAATGCTATCATCACATGAGGGTTGATGTTAAAAGTGATGACAGGCGAAGGGTTATCGAAATGCTTAGCAATCATTTCTTTAACTAAAAATTATAATCCATTAAAATCATCAATTATTAAAAAAAATCTGCGCGGAAGGTTGTTTATCGTTTTTGAAAATGTGCTTCTGTTTGACTAAAATTCATCATTTGAAATTTAATATGGAGAAAACTTTCGATCAATTCGCATTTTTTTCGGGAGAATAGTGATGTCATCACTTACAACGTTAGGTAGCAGATGACTGAAATTTAAAACCAAAGCTGGCACATGTGATCTTAAAATAAAAAATGTGTTAATTATTGTTTTGCGTGGCTGATGGAACATTTGTCATTGTAGAAAGCCAGCCTTGCGTTGATTATCCAGGCATTTAGATTTTAAGAGCATATTTTTACGTGCGCAGCGTGAACTGACATTGTTTTAGAAATCAAAAATTCTGAAAACGTCCCAAAAGCAACCGTTCTTGAAATTCCCAAGCCGTAATGTCCCTGTGTATAAAAGCCATCTGCTCCAGACACGCACAACAAAAGCAGGTCATGCCAAACGAGCTCCAAGCGTCGACAAATTTTATTTCTCTAACAAAAAAAAAATTAAAAAACCGCAATTAAGGAGAGCTGGAGTGGCTGCATTTGGCAAATTCAATCAAAAGTGAAACTAATGACGTAGCGAGCAGATGCGATGGAAGGCACGTTCGTCGAATAAAAATGTAATTAATTGCTGTGACATTAAGGGAAGGAATTGCATTTAACATTTAAAAAATGCAATTAATATTTACGAAAACCAAAAGCTCTAGCTCGGAAAACTATGCCGATAAGCCATGGAGAACGTCTCCCAGCCCCGAGTAGAAGGTTCATTATTTTTAATAACTCTCCTTAAACACGCTCTTATTACATAAATTCTAGCACATTCGATAACCACATGGCTATGTTCATCCACATTTAAGAAAACTGGAAAATTAAGATTTTCAATTAATGGAGGCTAGACAACTAAGCTTACTTCGTTATAAATGTAGTTCCTGTCGCGAAGACTAGCCCAATATTCAATTGAATTTCCCAGACTTTTCCAGGTTTTCCAGACACTTTTTGGAAAATTTCCAGACAATTTCAAGAAACAATTTTTACAGTTTTGTTCCAACCAAATATACCATTTGGCGGAAATTTGTGAATTCTTCATAAACACGGAAACGCCTTAGGCGAATTTTGTAACAAAAATAATGTCTTTTAGGTAAATTTGTCATAAGGAAAATTAGTTATAATGAAAACGCAGTAGGCGAAATTTTTAGAAAAAGTAGATCACAGATACAGCTTTTATTTTCAAAATAGTTGGGCCACAACAAATTTATAGACAGTATGAATTTCCATGACTTCCACCTGAATTTCCTTGACTTATTGGTCTAAATGTCAAAAATATCCATGACTTTCCCTGACCAAATTTCATTTCACTGACTTTGCCTGACGATATAAACCCTGCTGTATCAGATTTTCAATTAATGAAGGCTTCACGTATTGGTAATTAATTTTGTCAATAAGGGTGATCTAACCTAACCTATTGTATACCGGGGTTCCTCCAGCGATGAAATTTTCAACTTCCCTGACTTTTCCAGGTCTAAGGAAATCCTGCATAAGATTTTCAATTAATGTAGGCTTAACTTATTTTGTAAATACATTTGTCACTAAAGGTGCTCGAATTGCCAAAGAATCTAACCAAGCAATGCGATTTACGATTTTGCTGCCCCTAACCACCAGGCAATCACTGCCGGCCTACGAGCCGATAGGAGACGCTCACTACCTCACTGAGTCCTCATTTGTGAAACATCAACTGCAAACATTCTAAATTCTCAATTTCAAAGTCTTTTCACTGTCGAAGATAAAAACTTGTCGGCAGAACTTCCGATGCTGACTGATAAATTAATGCCTAAAATTTCAGTTTGTAAAGTTGGAGTGCTTAATCTTCTTTCATCTTTAGATTCAAACAAATCTTCAGGACCTGAC